>SRPN01000058.1:0-98246 GCA_018360045.1 Claviceps capensis | reverse complement strand
AAAAAAAAAAAAAAGCAAAGCAAAGCGCGGCCGAGAAAAATTTGCGACGCAGAAAAACTTACTCTCCAGGAAAGCAGCAATGCTCTCCTTGATCGCTGGTGCACCAGCACTGGCGCTATAAGCACCAACCGAGCCAACATGCTTCAACAACCATCTGGCGCGTTCAATAACATCGGTCTTGTAGCCGAGCCCATTGATCAAGACATCCTCCTTCTCCAACAGTTCCGGGTTCTCCAGCAAGCTTAGGACCTGTCGGAAAAAGGTAATGGGCTTCTGGTCAAGCTGCTGAGGGTTTCCAATGTTGGCCGAGATGACTTGCTGGAAGGGAAGAGAGGTATCGCCCTTCTTGAGGCGGGCGCGGAACTCTTCCGACTTGACAGCCAGCTCGCCACGGACGGCATATTCGGCACGCACGACGTGCTGGTTGATGTTGTCGCGAGTCAGTCTCATGGTGAAGTATTCACGGCGTAGCTGTTGCGGTGACTGAGATAGAGATAGAGGCAGAGGCAGAGGCAGAGGCAAGGGCATTCGGAGCAGATGCCGAACGGAAGACGAATGGAAAAACGGATGGAAGAGCGAGCGCCTTTGTTCCGCGGACAATGATGGGTGGCGGGGTGACGGCAAAATAGTTGGCGGGGCACAAGTTACAAGTCGGCGCCCAATGTCGACTCTTGAGTCTTTGAGGGGGTCGCACCGGTCGTCGGCGGTCGCCCTCGACAAGCGACTACAATACATAGCGGGCCCGAACCTAACTTGTTCTTCGAATCCCATGATCAGCAAACGGATCGCTAGCCAGGGAAACCAAATTCAAATACACATACATACATACCTACATGTACCTGCTGCTGCTCGCGGTCCCGTGCCACGAACCCCCGCATCAAGAACACCTTGTCCGCTCTTCGTCGCCACTTTCATCGTGGTCTCTCCAAAACACCTGGTCGATCTTCACCTTGGAGGTATGTACATACCGTACTCTCCCCGGGAAGCCCGACCAATTCGATTCCGGGGCAATGACGATGGCGTTTTGGACGAGTCGCAGTCTTGGTGCTAGGCCGCGGCGTGGAAAGTAAATTGAATGCTCAGGCAACCAAAAGCCAAAGCGGCCCCTCCCCTACCCATTGAGCCACCCCCGGCCATGAGATGCTCTAGGCCTTGTGACCCCGATGATCACGGCATATCTTGTTGTCAGAAACTCTGTCATTTAATATGTAATAGAAAACGCACTTGCTGCAGCGTGTTCTGAATCCGAAACGAAATATGTAATAATTAAAGAGGAACAATCAATTGCCCCTCAATGACAACTCAAGAATCGGCTCGCTGGCCTCAAGATGCAACATCGGGTCGGAACCACATTTCACCGCCTGATACTTCCCATTGCCTAAGTTCCCTATTCCCTCCTTCATTTCTACGCCACCCAGCTTCCAAGCCAGCGCCTATTCCACTCCCAAAACAAGCTCCTACCCATCGCATCGCGAAAAGTCGACGAAAATGGCCAAGAAAAGTACGACTCTCTCTCAAGTTGCGGATGCCCCAACCACTCCTCTCAAAATGACAGAAACTTTGCCGTCGCGCTGTGTCGGAAAGTTTCGCCGCTCATGCCTGATTTTGCTAACATAGAGGTTCTCGCGGCACGTAGACAAGGCTCGTAGCTACCATGTGCACCTCGTATCCATGGCCATGACTGGCTTCTCCTACATTTTCAGGCGACCGCGAACATCCCCTAACATGGGCATGATGAAATATGATCCAATTGGTAAGGCGCGCATGGCATGTTTGCCAACAAGGTCTCGACCAACGCGTTAACGTGTGGAAATCTTTGGTTTCTTAGTGCGCAGAAAGGTCCTCTTCCTCGAAATGAAAAAGAGACCAAAATAGATAGATCGACTACCCTTTAGAAAAAAAAAATCAAACCTCGAAATCGACCATCTCGACCATCTCGACCATCGACAATGCAACATGACTGGCACCAGGCCAGGCCTCTGCGACCACGGCGCATGCTGACATTATACATCAATCACACAATCTCATTCGGGGGACATATCGGAGTTTAGGACACGTTATTGCAATTTCGCGCTTGCCAGCCGCCGGAGCTTTGAGAGGATTTCCTCATGTTCGGCTTTGTATGACTAGAGCAACCTTATTCATATTCCGTACACATATATTTTCATGTCTTGAAACGGATGTGTCACGAGCGAGATACCTTCCTTCCTTGACGCCAAAATTTTAGCTGAGCTACCACCAATACATTACAGTTTCTGTATTCTTGGTCCAACATCCTTTCCGACAAATTCACACATTTTTCTTAATGGCTTCATTCTGGTGCTTGACATAGGGAACGATGCACGCCATCCTCGCGCTCAGCTGTTGTCAAACATCTGTGTACCAGCTCGAGCTGCCTCTGTCGCTCAGAGTCGCTCAACTCTTTCAAGACGTGAAATTGAATATCTCAGTATCATTTCTTACAAAAGTCTTACCCTCTTAATTCTTGTACTGTCATCTTTTTCATTAGTTTCCCGCCCGTGTTTGATGACCACCCCGCTCGAAGCTCCGAAAAGTGGCTGATAGTCGGTGATCCTGGGCAAGTCGAAAGCACTTCTTGCCGGTTTCTCGGTAATGAAGCTGGACCCAATTTCATGGATTATTCTCGTGGTTTCTTCAGTAGAACTTCCGGATTGGGCGGTCTTTTTCCTGTACTCATTTACTGGCCCAAGCTCAGTCTCCGTTTTGTTGCATTCATCTCCCGTTATTATGATTTCCTGCGAGGAAGGTTGGCTGATGATTTTCAGTATCGAGGGCACTTTGGTGGCATCTCTTCGTCGCTTTTTTTCCTGTTCGATAGAAGGAGCATTTGCGGGAAAGAACGGCTCGATTGGGCTGTGGACATGCACGCGCCTCCTTAAAGTCTCTTTTATGCTGGTGTGGACTGATCCCACGGACGCAATATCGTCATGTGCCTGAGGATCATCGTCTAGGCGCGGTCTCATAGGATCCGAGGTAGCAGCGATGGTGTCGTCCCTAGCAAGCGCCTGCTCTTGTAGCTGGTGTCTGACCCAACGGTGCTCCTGGTCAATGTATTTCGAAGTGTGCTCAATCATATCTTCGACCCGAGTGATACTGTCCATCATTCCGTGACATTGATCAATGTATGGCATCAAGCTTTGCACCCTCTCCAGGTTCGATCTCATGGAGTCTATTAGTTTGACATCAGAATGCCATCGATGGCGCAAATCCGCCGTCGCCTTTGCCTCTGCTTGGAGATCTTGTATCATGTGCTTGGACGACGCATTCGACCCCTGGCTCTCTGTATCGCCGCCTTCGGTCTTGTCTCGTTCGAAGCGCTCAATGACAGTCCTAATTTGGGATTCCAGATTGGCAAGTGTGTATTGAGTTTGCTTGGAGTCATGCTCTGCTTTGGCTTTGTCTCGACACAATTCATGATCCAACACGAACCGAAATTCCTCCATCATCGCTTGAGCTAGCTGCTTGCCCTCTTCCTTCGTCGCCAAAGACTCGCTGAGCTGCTCAAATCTTGTGCTGTGCATCTGCGCTGCATTGTCACATACTGTCTTCAAGTCGTCAATTGTTTTCTCTCGCTGAGTGAGCTGAGAAACGACGTCTTCTTTCCACAAGCTTTGCTCTTCGCTCATGGAACGACGCTCTTCGCTAAACCAGCTCACTAGGCTCTGTCCTAAGTCGTCACATACCTCCCGCGTTCCGGCCACTCCATCGCGTATGCACTCGAAAGCATTGGACAGCATTTCAGACCTCTCAGCAACAAGACCATGCAAGTCGAGCTGCTTTTGAGACAGGCCCTCTACTTCTCCACGAACAAGGCCTAGTTCTGTCGCGCAGCCGTTGCTAATGAGCGAAAGTACCTCATTTGTGACCGTTTGACACTGCGTGATGTCACAAAGTGCAGGTTTTATCCTGTGCTTACAGATTTAGAAAATGCTTATCGTACGAATTAAACTTCCATTCGATGCTGTTGTGCCAACATACTCTGTCATTATCTTCTCTTCAATCTTCTGCACCATGCTTCCAAAATTGCTTTGGGTAGAGACAGTTGTAGCACAGTTCTGAACTGCCTCTTCGAGGGCATGAAGCCTATTGATTGTAAGCGACCGAAAGTGCAATACCATAGAAACCGACACACCTTTGTTGGGCGTGGGCTGGGAGCTCACGCTCCTGCGGCTGTTCCAGTGCCCTTGCCTTCATGAAGTCCTGAAGCTCCTTCATAGAGCTTGACCACTCTTTCATCGCATCACCGTTACGAGTACGTTCTGTCTCTAGCTGACCGCGCAGTTCATCCGACACTTTCTTCTCAGATATAAGAGCTTGATCTTGTTCAATGGACTTCATCTTCAGCTTGGAGATTGCTTCCTGCTCTTTACGTCACGTCATCATAAGAGTCAGTGCTAAATCACACATCGAGAGCTGAGCCACTTACTTTCTTGCACCTGTTGTTCGAAGTCCAATCGAAGCTCTTCTAAGCATTCCTTTATCTTTGCTCGCTTCTGAACGCTATCTGCAAGAGCCTGTTCAATCGCCTTCGAATCAAGTATCCGGGCTTCGTGTTCTTGACGAAGATCTTGAATGGATTGATTGTAGAAATCTTTAGCCTGCGTGAAGAGCCGCTGTTGCTCTACGATGGCTTCGTTGAGCTTGGCTCTGTAGGTACGATATTTTCCATTGAGGGTTTTAGCTCTTTCTTTCGAAGTCTCTACTTCTTCCTTCAACTTATCAACTTGTTCTAGCAGCTCAGAATTCTCTTGACAAATCGAAGAATGAGCCATGTCAGCGGCTGTTAGTCTGCCTTCAAGAGCTTGGCGATTAGTATGCTCTGTCTCAAACTTTTGCTCTGCTTCTTGCAACTTTGCTTGTTGCCGCTGCAGCTCTTTGCGAAGCGAATCACTTTCGGCCTTGGCATGTGCTTTTTCTTCATCAGCTAGACCAATACACTCGTTCCAATACCGAGCAACTTGGTTCATGAGAAGCGTCTTTCTCTCGGGATCTGGCTTTGAACTCTGCTTGCCTGTAATGCTTCGCTTTCTGGACATGTTGCTGGTCCGGGAACGAGACCGCTGACTGAGAGCTGTGTCACAAACCCTTGGGCTGAGAATTCTTCCTACTAAATCAGTGTCATTGTGTTCGCGTGATGTTCCCAAGTGTTTGAAGGCATTGATTCGGTGCGGTCCCTCCAGGTCGCCACATGTGCTCGCGGATGATGGGCGGCGTTCGTCTGGATAAAGCCTGTCAGAGCCCATCTTCGTCAAAGAAGGCTCATATGATCGGACTTTGCCCTGAGGAACATTTCGGGGGCTGCTTTGGACGAATAGCTCAGATTCCGGCATAGAGCGCCTGCTGTCTCGGTATGACCCTTTGGCATGCCTGTGCGGAGCTTCATTCGCATTCATATTGGGCAAAGGGGTTGGCCAACTGAGGTCTGCGGTTTGTTTAGACTCAAAGTGTCTTTCCATAATCTTGATAAGCTCTGCAAGACAAGGACTATCTCACCCGCGCGGTGTGAGAGAGAAGATCCACTGCCAGTACGATTTGCTCGAATAGTGAAGTTACAGTGCGGTTTACGTGAGAAGAAGCAAGAAGAACACAGGGACCCGTTCCGCTGAGAGAAACAAGGCGAGCCATTTTGTGAAGGCGGACGCGCCTTCCTCTGTTACTGCGGCAGGCAGGCACTTGCCGTTTACGTCCTGGCACTCGCCTCCAGCCGACCCAGTAGGTCAAGTACCTAGCAATAGAGCAACGGAATAGAAAGGAGCTTTACAGCACGTACCAAGGAACTCCCTGGCATGCAAATGAAATTTTTGCCGGTTCGACACCCAGTTTCTGGCGTTTTCGTCTAATAACCCTGGCGTCGTTGACACGAATCCTGGATCAGCTCCGCCTCACACACAGAGCCTGCTACGGCATTAGAATATTTTAGTTCGTCTGGAAAGATATGAAGTTACATGAAGATTGTTCATTGAGATGCAAGCTGGACCCTAGCTTTCTTCCATTATGCACCCCCCCTAGTTTTCCATATACCTAATAACGCCTTTAACCTTCGAACTCCATGCCCTTCCTTGTACAACGCTGAACACCGGTACACTTTTGAATCATCATGGATTCGACAAACGTATTTTTCCGTCACCAAGTCCGGCTAACGCAGCCGCTGGCATGGGCAATGATAATGACGAAGATCGTGGAGATGAAAGAGGCGGGGACAGCTCCTTGAGGCAATGATCGTCATTTACCTGCCATGGTGGCTGTTGCCTCATCAATGCGATATTCGAATGGTGAATACACTGTGAGAGTCTATGCACCATCTTTGATTTCCAAACTAGCACGTCAATACCCTTCCTCATAGCGAAGAAGCACGATTCGATGGCCACAGAAAGTTTTCCACGGTCCGCCAAAAAAGTCGCTATTGCTATTACACGTAACATCGATGCAGCGAGTTTCCGACACCTAGTGATCTGGAATAGAGAACTCGAGGAATGCGTAATTCGAAGTACCTAGTGCTCATCGCGTCCGCTGTGAGGTATGGTGGTATTGTAAGAATACGTTCATTGAGTAATGGGTACTCTCACATTTGCCTGAATGTGTTGGAGCTAGCACTCCGTCTGCCTGCTCTTGGCTGAGCCCGAGGGGGTGGCTCTTGTTCTTTTTGTTGCTTCTTTTTACTCGACTCGGGAACGAATGTAACTTGACGCTCGCCGCCAGCGATGCCAGATTGTCCCTTGATGACGCGACCTGATTTCTGTTGCCTTGAACCCAGTGCATCATCACGCATCTGTCGACCTTGATTCTGTGTTGATGTGACTCGCATGGTAATATCATCCGTTGGCTTCGCTGTGCGTATCTCGTCATCACTGTCGCTAGCATCGTCATCGGAGTCCTTGGCTTGATATCGAGTAGGTGCCTTGGGATCCACAGGCTGCTCAACTTGGGTGCTAGGATTGAGCAGCTGGAATTCCTTGCTCATTTCGTCCACCTTGAATTCTTCATCCTCGAACAATTGGGCGAATCGATCGTCTCCTAGAACACCAGCATTCGGGTCCACGGTCGCTCTGTTCTCCTGCTTCTTGAGGATCTTGTCGGCCAGTTTCTGATTGACCTTGACCTTCTTGCTGCCACGAATTCTACTGGCACGCTCCTTCTCTATCTTGTCCTTGATGCGTTTGACTCTATCCTCTTCCCAGGCGTAAGGGTTGATGATCAACTTGGCTTGCTCATATAATTTGGATGCCACGAAGTATCCGTGCATGTATGGCCGCAGAAGGTTCGTCTTTCCGATCAAGTGCGCGAGACTGAGCTGTTTGAGCTCTGGTACTGTCAAGAACTTGTAATTGTCGTAGGTTTCAGTATGAGCATCCTCAGCCATCTCTTCTACCATGCTGTCCAAGAAGGAACACCATTTTGGTGCTGGACCGAGCTGTGGTATGAAAAATGCGTGCTGTTGTTTGCCCTCGTTGGCGGTGAGAAGCATTCCGCTATCCTTGCACCAAGCCACATCGTTGATATCTACAACTGGTTCGACTGATGTCCATGGATCGCCAGTCGATTCGTCCCAAATCTTAATGATGCGCTTGTCCGCAGACATAATCTTTCTCTCTTGTGAAGATGTGGTCATGTGGAAGAGCTTCTTGACGGGGAAGCCATACCCATGATCTTTCTTCAGGAGAGGAATTGGTCGTCGCAAATCGAATAGTTGGACGATGCCGGTAGAGGAACCAGTGGCAAGTGACAAGCCGGATGAGTTGAAGCTCAACGACGTGACCTCACCATCGTGACCCGCTAATAACGCAGCTCGAGATTTCGATCGTGGATCCCAGAATTCAACGGTTCCTATTGATGTTCCAAAGGCGAGAAGATTATGTGTAGTTTCCGCGTTGGCCGCGACATTGACACTTCCAACGCCGATGCCTCCTTGCAAACCACCGCCGGTCAATTCATCGTCACCACCAACATCGATCTGGAATGACTTCATGAAGCGGCCTTGTTCGAGATTCAGGCGGAATACTTCGCCCTTGCCCTCCGCATCCAACCCAACAGCGGGCACCAACGCTTCTGCAGCAAGACGGTCGTACAATATATCGCGCCCATACCTGGGTATTCGCACTTCGTAGTGGCAGCCCATGGGGGTATGGAACTCAATCCTTCGGTCGATCTGTAGGTGAAGTGACTTGGAATAGTCGGACGACAGGAAGACGAAGGCGTGATTAAGAGAATTTGTATGGCGAGCGAAGGAAAGTCCTAATTGCGGCAGATTATGAACGTGCATCTGTGGCTTGTATGTGCCTGTACTCATCACCCAGTCTCCATCCTCACTAACGCGGATACAGTTACTGGCCTCCTCGAATTCGAAGTCTTGGAGAAGCTCGACACGATTCTGGTATTCCGGGTCATTTTTTAGACTTCGCTTCCGTCTGCGAGCGAGCCAATCCGGGAGAGCTCTAGCAGTAGATGCTCCAGAGACAGTGTACACCGACACTGTGCCTGGATTAGACAGTTTCATGATGTCGTGTATATGCGCTGCACAACGTGATGAGGATTCGAGTTGTGAATGAACAAACTAGAGCCTCACCACTTCAGCAGACGAAAATGCGCAGCAAAAGCAGAAGAAAAAAATCGGACCCCATTGCGATCCCGTTCGCCAACCCCACACCACCTACAGGCTACCTAGGTACCTACCTACAGCTGCGGGTCAATCAATGTTTTAAGTTCTTGTTCTTGGTGCACTCCCCCGGTCGCGCTAAAATAACAGACAACTCCCTGCTTTCCAGCTTCCCGTGAGACCTCAATCATCAACAGCATCGACATCGACAACATTCCGGCGCGATATACCTTCCCATCATCGCTAACAGTACCGTTATCGTGTTCATCTTCTCTAAAAAGTCGTTTGAATATCACCACCCGTTTGCAAAGACCAGACAACTCGCGAACCGAGATCTCCACAGGATTGGCGATACTGTCTCAAGCCCAGATAAACCTGATACTGCCAAGGGGCCGTGGTTCCAGTCCATCCGATCCGATCTGAGCGTCGCAACAGTCGCGGAAATGGAGCTCGTGAAGCCGCCAATGTCTGGAATCGCGTCCTGTCATTAGATGTTCCATCTGCTTTACGAAGGCTAGGGAGTGAGCTCGGCGTTGTAGCTTAAGTGCTGTCCAGCGTGTCAACAGTAACGGGAACCATTGTCACCGACGTGCCTGTCCTCGCCCTGCATCAAGCTCCATTGCGGGAACATATTGCGCCCAAGTCTCAAGCCAGCTGACCGAAATGGATTTTGCCCAATACGATACTAACACGCTGGTCCTGGTGCGTGACTGGTCAAGCGGCTCGTGATCGATCAAGAAGTTGACCTCTGCTATAGAACAATATCTCTTCAATATATTTCCGCGTGTACGAACCGACCGCCGAGAAATCTAAATTCTTCGGATCGATAGCCGTTGAAATCGAAAGTAGGCTGAGAGAACGAGGTCACATTGTGTACTATGACGCAAGCCGGCGTTGCATATGGACGTTCAAGGTACAGAGAAAAGCCGAACCTAGCAATCAGGGCAGCGAGGACTTGAGTCAATCACTCGGTTCGCATATTCATTTACTTGCTTCAGGAGAAGAGGGAATCTTCGACCCGGGCAGTCTACAAAAGCCTCGAGTGGTGCCACAAGGCGGGCTTACTTCGACAAGTTCAGCTCCAAGCGCGTTGGCCGTGGACCAGTCGCAGCGACAAAAACTTGGTTCTTCATCGCAAATTGAAGTCTCACACTTGCAAGAACAAGACCAAACCATCACTGTCGTGCCCACTGTCGACAGCAAGGGAGCCCAAAGCGAACCAACGTCGTCTAAAGTCATCTACGAGAACTTCATAATAGCGACCGTTCTCACTATATCTACTGCCTTTTCAAAGCGCTCGGGATCGATTCCTCTTGATTACCGTACTCTGCTCCTATCCAAACAGGTTCTGGGAAACGCTGGTCTTGGCTACAATGGCGAACAGAAACCCACGATTGGTACCTTCAAAGCCTACATGACCAGTACGGGCAATCTTGTTCTCAGCTTAGGCTTCTCCGTTTGTCGAGCGATGCTTCTGTGTAACGAAGCCCTCAGTCTAGGCCCTGCTTCACTTGGCAACCGGATTTTGGCCGCTCCATTCGGAATGATTGCCGGTAATCAGCTCCCTTCACCTGTCGAGGTTGGGACATCTAGCATGGCGCACACACCGAATACCCAAGTCTTGAGTTTTAGAGGAGCTCCTGATGTGCAGGATTCACCTTGGAGACAAACTTGCTCGAAGCTCTTGCAGTTTCGGGGCATTGCTCGTTCAAGACTAGCGGGTTGCCCATGGATGAACGTGCTTGTATCAAATTCTAAATTCTACGACACGAAACCTGACCACAAAAGACAGCAGCTAGCGAACTCTACAGTCATGTTTCCATGGCCTGGAGCACTTTGCTTTCGGAAGAAGCCTGTCGATGCTCTTTCCACGGGCCGGACAGGCGATAGTGTTCTCAGCTGGCAGGAAGAACACCGCGACCCCTTAGGTGATGCGCAAGCGTGGTTCAAGTCATCTTGTGAGCGCACGGAACAGATAGCCAAGAGAAAACAAGAGCGCGCGGCAGCTTCAAAAGAGGCTGCTGCCCTTGCTTCTCGACAATCAAGGTCGATTGCTCAGTCCCCATTAGCCATCAGACGTCCGAGCACGACAGCTGCTGGATCGATGTATCCGACGCCGCCTGATGTATTGCAAAGCTTGAACGGAGTGATACCTGCACTAGATGGCACATCGTCAAGTCCTGGAAATTCTCTAGCTACGGATGCGTTGCCAATCAACGATCACAACAGCTCCGACTCTGCAGCTACGATAGCGCCACACGATTTCGGGCAAGACCAAGAGCCTAAGCGAGAGGGGGTTGATAGCCATCTGCTAGGAAACCCTGAACACATGTATGGCGATATGGGGGGCGATATGTTTGGCGATAATGACATCACAGAAGCCGACTTCAACTTTTTTGATGAAGATCCAGGAGGAGTTGATCTTGACACGGCAATGGGCAGCATGAGTGACGAAGCTGTAGGGGTCAACACGACTTCGAACCTTGAGTCGACCAAAGATGAGAACAATTCAAGTACAACAGAGTTTCGGAAACAAGATATACTTCTTGAGAATGAAACGACGGCCTTCACAAAGCCTGAACTTCGGCATGCCATAAGCTCACAGAAGGGAGTCCGAAGAGGCCGAGGAAGTAGACGTGTTTCGTTCAAACGAGACTTGAGCCCTTTTGACCCTCAGACGGTTTTCAAAAAGGTGAGGCCCTCGTTCAGGGCAGCAGAGGAGACGAGTCACGCGAATACAGATGGAATACGCAGAAGAAAAGCATTCGAGAAGATAGAGTTTGATCCGATGCTCCCTCTGATTAATAAGAAATATGAGAAAGGCGGACAGTTTGACTACACTAAGATTGCTAGCCCCGAAAAGCCGAAGCTTACTCTGGGGACTGTACCCCAAACGAATTACTTGAAGCGTCACAGAAGGCCGAAACGACGCTCCAAGCACCATGATCCAGATGGTCCACAATGCAGCTCATTTCTGGCCTCGCTGACTAGAATGGGGCCGCTGTTTTCTGGCTCTGGCCCTATCAAATCGGACTCTCAAAACTCGGACGGAGAGCTAAGTAGTTGCGACTCGGAGCAAGATGATTCCTCAAGCGACGACGAATCAATGTCGCCGGCCAGGTTCAGAGTGAAGTTCGCATCACTCGATGACGATGCTGCGTCTCATGTCACGTCTTTGAAGGAAGCAGACGCGCTCGAAGAACCAGATCACCAGCTCGCCGTCGAGTTGCCCAGACTCTACAAGCCCGAAACGCCCGAAACACCTTTGTCTGTCCTCTTTGCAGACCCTGAGCCCCTCAGCTTGGTGTTTTCTTTGGGTGATGAAGATCTGATACAGGTGGCCCAGATACTAACAGAACAGGCAGCCACAGGAACGCTGCACCTTGGCACCTCTGCCGCAGCTGATGCCAAGTCCAGCTCTGTTACTGAACAAAATCACCAGAGCCTTCTCGTTGAGGCAAGATCATCTTTGCGGCTTCTCCGGGAAGTCGTTTCATCCTATCTTTCTGGCGCAGCTTCCATCCACCTGAAAGGGTTTTTGGATACTCGAGACGTGCCTCTTCAAGGCCAGCCGACGCGACCTCAGCCCCGTCAAGTACCCGGGCGAGAAGCGAACGCGGCAGAGCAGCAAAAGCGGCCTAGTAATCTTTATCAAATACCAAGTCCGCACCTGGAAGTGCGTCGAAGTGAAGCCAAACTCTCTGTTTTGCCTTCAGCGATTATCTTTTGGGAACTGTTGGGACTCGCACCTTCGTCTGGAAGCAAGGACATCGCTTCTGTTTGTGTGTTTCCTGGATGCAAAGGCATGAGCGACAGTGTGAAGACATTTTTAAGCCGCGTCAAAAGTGTCTACGAAGTATTGAGACTGGGATCCATGGACAATTTGGCGCTCTCGGCAGACATGGATGATGGCATCCTTCCATACGAAGTAGATCAAACCTCGGCGTCGCCTGCCGCAACAACGACGGGGCACGGGTCAGTGCTTGCGAGCAGCATGGAAACCTTACGAGATGCGCTTTCGAACCTCGCCATCTCAGATACTAATGTCGTCGTCTTCTTTGTCTATGTTCCAAGTAATCCGGGAAGCATCGTTGAAGCGTGTGTGGCATTTCAGCAGTTTTTTGATTCCTACCAAAAGGAGCTATCAGCCAAGAATGGGCCAGTGTCCAACGAGATTGTCCTGCAACTGGTGTCCGCGGACATCTTGTCATCGCCAACATCCGTGGTGGTGACTCCCTCCCAGGAACTCGTCAAGCTTTGCTTGGAGACATATGATCGATGCACTCTTTTCGGAGGCCCCATGCCAGCACCGGCAATCCGATTGGAGCAAGCTCTCCCTCGCATAATTGAGTTCAAGCTCGTTCATACTCCATCGGCCTCCTTGGCCAAGGAAAACTCGTGCATCCATATCGCGTATGCCCAAAGCGTTGATGACCGCTGGATCACCGCGGCGTGGACTGACGACCGTGGCAATCAGCAGGCAACCGCGTCGTACTGCATGGGACGAAAAGGAAGACCATTGTCCCGCCTTCGGAATGAGGTGGCACATGAAATATGGGATTCTACACTGGACTTGGTCGCCGCATGCAAGGTGCACTGGCGGGTGATTATCACCAAATGCGGGCCGATGGATCAGGACGAGATTGAATTCTGGATCGATCTGGCGAGAACAGAAATCAAGGCATCGGTGACCTTGATGCTCATGACTGTGGACACCAATCCTTCGTTGCAACTGATACCACCTGCAGTCAAGCTCTCACAGGTGGCTACTGCGCCATTGAACACGAATCTCGGTTCGGTAGCACAGCCCAATAACAATCTTGTTGTCTCTCCCGATCAAAGCACGACGACACCAGGAGTCTCGGAAACCGGCACCGCAGACACTGCAGACATGGACGTCATTCTACTCGATGTCACGGATCAGACATGGGGAGCTGTTGTCGGGCATCGACTCAACAGCTTGACCAGTATCACAGACTTGCAACCAGCATTGATTAGCGGCTATCTCATCAAGCGCACGGGTCCTCGAGTCGAGGATCCCCTCACGGCTATGGAGATCAACCTCGTGCATACGGATGCGAGTCCCCGGTCGTATGAGCCTCTCCTGCGGGAGATGCTTAGTCATTTCAGAGGTTTGGCCACGTTATCACGGGCCAGGGGCGTCGTGGCAAGGGATACGGATGTCCGGCCGTTGCATATCGCGGCGGCGGAAAAGGGGGTACGGGCCATGTATTTACTTATGTGATTTTGTTTCCTGGTGAAAAGTGGAAAGCGTTTCTCGTTTTCAATCCATACAACATACCAGCGGGTGGGGGGGTTTTTTTTCTTAACTAGCGATGATGTACATGAATAGAGTATTGGGGGATCATGAATCGAGATTAATTGATGATGCCTGAGTCGCGCGGATGTCTCTGGTGCTTGCGGATAGGCTCGTGAAGATTGGAGTTTCTGAGGGGCTGCCATTATCGCATTGGATGATCTCATGTTAGTCTCCCTTCTGCAGTATTGCACCGGACGAATGGGCCAGGAAACAGTTGAACACGATGATAGCCTGTAGGCTGCCTGATAGCCATCCATACACAATGCGGGAAACTAGAACAAAGAAACAAAGAACATGGAATGAATAGAAGTGTTCGTCTAGACGGCCGGTTCAAGTTACAGACGACCGATCCAAGTCTCAAGAGTCAAACATGTCTCATAGGTGGCTATTCTTACAGTGGCACTTCAGTCTAAGAAGCAGTATTGCACTGAATTTCTACTCCGTATATCCACACAACTTACTTTCAAGACTTGTCCATATTTCACAGGCTCACAGCATGAACCACTTCACTCTTCACGCGCATCGCCGCACATCTAGGCGCAGACTGGCACGCAGTGTATGTATGTACATCCATGTTTGGAGTGAGTCAAAACGTGGGGGTATGTATGCACATTTATAACTTGGACTCAGGAACGACGAGAGCCGACGTCTGCCTAAACGCCTCCTCGGCCTCCCTCTCAATGCGCTTCACCAGGACCTCGCACGTAGGAACATCATGAATCAAGCCCATGACGGGCCCTGTGGTCCATACCTGTCACACACACAATCTTGCGTTAGCCGTACTATTTATTCACTGAGAGTCGAGACAGTAAAAAAAAAAAAAGTTCCCAGAGTACGTACCCCGTATTCCGGATCACCATTCACAAAAACCTCCTTCCCTCTCTTCCCGCTCACAAGATGCGCCACCTCAGAGAACTCACCCGTGGGGCTCTCCTGTTCAATCTTGAGCGCCTCCAGGGCCACTTTGTTCTTGTACAAACGGCTCGTGTTGCGCCACCGCCTCAACAGTAGTGTCGTGTCGTGTTCATCTCCCCGCACAATAGCGTCCTTGATATTCGGATGCACAGGCGCCTCAATCGTGGCCATGAAGCGCGTCCCCATGTTGACGCCCGATGCGCCGAGAAGCAGCGCGGCAGCTAACCCATGGCCATCTGCGAAGCCGCCGCTCGCAATGAATGGTACCTTGAGGGTTTGGCGCGCCTTGCTGAGGAGGATGAAGTTGGTGATGTCGCTCTCGCCGACGTGGCCCGCGCATTCGAAGCCATCAATGGAGAGGAAGTCGACGCCGAGCTTGACGGCGCTCTGGGCGTGGCGGATGGTAGTGCACTTGTGAAGGACGATGATGCCAGCTTTTTTCAGCTGTGTGATGACGGGGCCGGGCGAATTACCGGCGGTTTCGACGACCTTGATGCCCTCGTCGATGATGGCCTGGGCGTAGGCGCCGTAGTCGGGGGGCACCATGGCAGGTAGGAGAGTCATGTTGACGGCGAAGGGCTTCTTGGTGAGGGTACGGCAGCGGCGGATCTCATCGCGTAGGGCCGCGGGCGTGGAGAAGATGAGGGCTGTGATGATGCCGAGGCCACCGGCGTTGGATACGGCTGAGGCGAGGTCTGCGGTGCCGACGTGCATCATGCCGCCTTGGACGACGGGCACTGCGGGAGAGACATTGTTTTAGTATAAGATGATTCAAACGAGGCAGATGGCCGGCTCGCCGTGGTGATTGTACATACCGCGAATGCCCAGCCGTTTGGTCAGTTCTGTAACGATGGGCATGGTGTCGGCTGCGAGCGACGGGAGCTAATGAAGGCAAGGAAGCAAAATGGAGAGATGAGCCGGAGAAGCAAGGCACGCTCGTAGAACTACAAAGATGGCCAAGAATCGCGAGTGAATGAGGCCCTAGAGATAATTCGAGGAAGGACTTGGTATCTATATCAAAGACCTAGCGACTTGAGATGTCGTTTATCGATCAAAAGGATCATGCAAAGAGGCAACACAGAAGAACAAAATAATCAAGCACAATGGAAGCAGGACGTCGTTGTCACGATGGTTCATCCCCAGAGAAGTGACGGCACAGCCGCACAGCCGAACATCTGGAGCCGCTGCGAGCCTGCCATTGGCCGTGAAGCGGAAAGCCGAGGCTGACATTCGGGATCGACCCACTCAGATACCCTGGCTTGGCACATGCCCATTGCCAAGCCCGCCTCTACCGGACTTTGTTTTGTGGTCCACCGTCCCGTGGGGAATAAAAGTCCGGTCCAATCAATCTCAGAAGAGGTATGTATGTAGATGACATCTACAGATCTCAGCTTCAGATTAGGTACCCTCCATCATGAGAGTTGCTAATGAGGTTGTACTGGGAGGGCTCTAGCTGTCTGAGATCACTCCTCACAGCGCAGCCATGGTCAGTGAAAAGTTAAAAGCAGCAACGGAGCTTTCGTCGTTTGAAGCCTAGCGCGTGGCATACGTATACTCCGTACAAAACTACCTACCTATCGTAGGTCGTGCAACGACAATAGAACAGAGCCATGGATCTGCAGATCAATGTCTCTTTCTCCTTCCAATCCAAGCTATTCACCTCATGGTCATCAATACATCCGAGCGTACTTTGATGTTCATGAGTGTCTCACACGACATCTGATGCTACGACCGGGAAACCGCGGATTGCGAGTCAAGCCATAGGGTAGAGCAGACGGACCCCGTTTACCTATCACGACTCACGACAATAACTGCACCTCGAGGCCGCCTCATCCGCTTCTCTATATCCAATTCTCTAAAAAAAAACACAAGACAGCCTGGGATGGAAAATGAAGGAAAAGGCCATGATAGACTACCCCTGCAGAGAATAGCCGACCTGCCCGCCCTCGCTACCCAACTTCGCCAGCCGCGCCCTCATGTCCTCAGCACGCCTCCTCTCACTCTCACGCAGCATCGAAAAGTCGATCCCATGCACATATCTTCCCACCCCGTGCTGCAAAACATTACGCGCGCGGAGCTGACCCCCCCCTGAATGCCCAACTGAGCCATGCAAAGTTGCTCGGTCCCTACTAGAGTCATACACCCCCCGATGTAGAATATTGTTATCATAAAAGACAATATCCCCCGCGTCCAGCTCAACAACCAACTGTCCCAGCAAGGCCCTCTCCAACGGATCCGCACGACGCTCCAACTCACTCCGCGCGCGCTTATGCGAACCCGGAACAACAACAAGCGACTTATCCTCCCACATAGCCAGATTATACTGCGCATGGAAGCTCGGCCGTCCCAGACGCGCCATCTCTTCCTCGGCTGTAGCTTCCGCCGGAATATCGTCCCTGTGCCAGCGGAGCTCAAAGTCCTTTTCGGGCCGCACTAGCATGTTGAAGAGCTCCATGACGAGATCTTCGTCGGTGCACTGCAGAAGAACCTTGACGAGGCTTAGGATATCTTTGGAAAAGTATTGCTGCGTGAAGATGTCGTGCCCGGGTAGCTCGGGGTGCATGAGGTGCTGGATGCCCCAGATGCCGTGTTCGGGGGAGAAGGCCCATGGTGGGAATTGCTTGCCTATGGTGCGGATGTGTGGCCACTGGCCGGATCGGCTGAGCTGTTCGGCCTTGTGACTGGCTTGTCGGAGGGCGGCGAGCTGAGGTTCGCGGATGATGTCGCGGATGATGACGAAGCCGTCCCTGTCGAGGGCGGAGAGAAGATCGTCTTGCGATGGCATTCTGGCTGGTGCTGGTGCTGGTGTGGACTTGTATAGTACTTCATTGATGAGGTGAGAAGGCGGATTTTTCCTCCATGTTCGACAACGAAAGAGTACCTGGTACGCGCGCATGTGGCGGGGTACAGTAGTCGTGGAAGCTGGTGAACACGAGCCGTCGGGAAGCCATTTTGCTCCTCCTCCTCCTCTTACTTCTTCACCTCTTTTCTTCTTTTCTTGAACAGAAGAATCTCGTGAGAATAATGACAGTAAAACTCGTCGCTTGCAGATAATTACATGTTCCTACCGGACAAAGATCCCAGCGCCTCCATGGCACACCTTGCATGCTCAACTTGTTGTCCCACTAACCACCCTTCATCAACACCCGTCAACCCCCGAATATAAAAACGCCATCTACGGAGTACACTCGCCAAGCTATCATACCGCCCCCTCTACCCAAATCGCTGCCTAGCCAACTCCTTCAACATCCCCACCGTTCCCTCTTCCCTCTCCTTCCAAAGCTTCCTCCGATGCTCCATCTCCTCCATCTTGGCCCTCTCAAACTCCTCCCGCCGGATCTGCCGCTCCGACTTGCGGCCCTTTTCCTTCTCCCTCATCTTTTTGTAGTCTTCTACGCTATCACCACCACCCATCAGCTGCGCCTCCCCGACTACCATTCCGGAGGGACTCTTATCCCTAAAGTGCCGCATCTTTTCATTGACGAGCTTCTTCTTCTCCAGCGCCCGCTCACGGGTGCCGGCCTCGGCGCGGGGGACAAGTTCCTCCAGCTGATCCTTTTGCAGAGCGCGGTCCTGGAGACGTGCTTGGCGGATCTCCTGGCGCTGAGCGTCGCGGTCTTCTTGGAGGAGCTCATCTCGTAGGGAGAGGTCCTGCAGTGTGGCCGACTTGGCCGTCTTGCGTACCCTCGGCTTTTTGTTATCACCAGGTAGGCTCGGCCCGTAGTCATCATCATCGTCATCGAAAACACCACCATCAACAACATCATCCTCATTGCTATACACCCTTGCTGCACGGCCTCTGTGATTTGTTGCCTCTCTCTCCTCGTCCGCATCCCTCCCTGTTGTCGCAGAGGCACCACTTCCTCTTCGGCCTCCATCTCGGCTACCCCATCGCCCCAGCGGCTCATACTCTAAAGCACACTTTGCAAACATGTCGGGGTCATACCACCCCTCGGCCAGCTCGCCTCGATTCCACTTCCCTGCAAAGCTTTTCCACCGGCCCCGCACTTCTCGCTCCTCCATGGCCGCTAGTTCCTTTTGCTTTTGTACGTCGAGGTAATACGCAAACAAAGGCTCAAAGGTGTCTAAGTCGGCTTTGCCCAGGCGCCGGGCTGAAAATGGCAAGGATACCACCACGGCTGCGCGTGGTTCCTTGTTGGGTTCCCGCGACTTGGCCCGGTGGCGACGGTGATGCGGCCTTTGAGCGCGACTTTCTGGGGATGCGCTTCTGCGATGGCGCATCGTGGTGCTGGCGTGGCGATGTCGCGGTCCTGGAGATCGGGATCGGGATGGTGAGGCCGTATGCGTATGCGTGCTTGTGTGCTTATGTGCTTGTCTATGTCCATATTTGGAGTCTCTATCCCCGTGACTGTCCCGCCGTGGCGGATTGTGGTGAGCGCGATCGTGGTCTCGCGGTCGGGGCATTCTTGCTGATAAGGGCCTTTCTGTGAGGCAATCGATTGTTCTTCTTCGTCTTTGATTGCTTCTCTCTTGCTCTTGAGTGTATCTCTGGTGGAGACAGGCTGGAGACCTTCTTGGAGAGACAGTGGTTACTAGAACAATTTTCTTGTAGTTCTGTTCAATGTCTCTTATCCGGTTGCGGCAGGGAGGAGTGAAAAGGGCATCAGATGATGAGACAAGGCTGAGTTTAAATGACGGTTGGCGAGCTCATCGTGAGTGTTTCTTCGGCGACATCAAATTTGGGCTCCACTTTCCCGCCCCGCGTCACATGTTGCCTTTCCTCTTGTCAACTTGGTTGAACAAGCTTTCTTGAAGATTCTGATTCCTCTATATTCTACTCTTTTCTTCTTCTCTGACTTGACGATTTCATTTCCTTTTACCCTGTTATACTGCTCTCTTTCAGTTCTTTCCCTTCTTATCCTTGTCTCTTGTTCCCTTTCCTTCCATCTTTTTGTATCGCTCTCTTTTCCACCCCCGTTTCTTCCATGCTGCCCCCTTCATACGCCGCCGTCGCAAGCTACCTACCATGCACACACTTTTCTAAAGCACATTTTCTGATTAATTTTGAGCAAGCCAAACACTTGTCTATTCATTCAATCATTCTTCAATCCCCCGCTGCCACGAATCTAGCATCCTCCAACATCATCTCATGCTACTTGTGCGAACCTTCCAAACTTGGGTATATAAAATCTACAAGCATCAGATCTTCCAATCCTCCCAACAGAGTGTAACATCACACTCTACGTGATCATTCTATATCTCGTGTATCATCCTATAATCGAAAAAAACAATCAAAACATTTCAGCTAGCCATGCATGTTCGCTCACTAATCTCTTAATGACCTCCTTCTTCAGTCCTTCTTCGTCGGTTCTTTTAGAGAAATGGAAGACAGTAATTCATATCAATCATAAAAACTCGTTATTCTCTCAGATCGGCCGCATCTTCTGTGCTTGACACTGGCCCAGGATTGTTGTGAATAGTGCATCCAATGCACTGGCAATCGTCCCCACAGAGACAGCTCATGGTTTCTCCGGAACACGAGTCGGCGAATGGGTAGCTCACGAAGAAGAAGTCACTGGCGGACAAGGCTTGCTCTTCGCTCGCACCAGATGCTGCGTCTGAAGGGCTATGTTCTTCCACCGGAGACCAGGCACCGTCGTGATGATTAGGTTTACTGGGCGTTGTGGTACCGTTGGAAGAGAGTGCACTCGCAGCAGTGTCTTCCGCGTCTCCATCTGAGGCGTTCGCACCATTCTCTGAGCCGTTCTGATGATGGCAGTTGCTGTTGCTCTGGGCATCATACCGCCTTGGCGATTCCTCCTTCATCGAATTCCATGCCGAGCGTACATAGTCTTGCGTTGCTTCGTTGTAAGGGTGGGCAGCGCATCCAACGCACTGGCAAGTATCTCCACAGCTGCAGTGGTGCGAAGTCCAGGCCGGACTTCCGTTTTGTGCCGTGGGTGTTGTGTTTTGCTGCTGATGCTGCGGCGGGAGATAAGACCCTGGAGGCATGCCAAACGGCTGCCCTCGCCCAGCTGGACCAAAACTCATAGAGGCCATGAAAAACTTGTATTGTTCGGGTTGGAGAGGTTGCATGTACGATCCATACTGCGGAGGGTAGTGGAAAATATTCGGCTGGACATAGAAGGGATACATTCCATTGGTCATGGCCATGGGCTGTTGGAAGGGCGGCATTATGATGCCGTTGGGAGCCGCGAACGACATGCTCAATGCTGGAGGAATGACTCCCATCGAGGGAGGCATGACTCCCAGCGTATGTTTTCTCTCTCCTTCGGGGGACACTGATGCGGATGTGGATGCGCTCATGCCGGAGCAGCAACTCCTGATCGCAGGCTCGATATCACTCTTGTTGTTGCTGCTGCCAAAGTCTGATGCCCTAACGTGCACGGGCAAAGCCCTTTCCCGGCTCTTTGCGCTGTTGACTCCTTTGGAAGACCCTCCTCCACAGCAGCTTCCAGACGTTCCTGAATTCGAGGTCGTAACACTGCTCACCGAAACACCTGCTTGTCCATTCATCGTCGCCTTTGTCTGGCCTTGGCACGCTGGCGCTATGATAGGCCCTGGCGCATACGGGAACATGGAGAAAGCGCTTGATTCAGCACTATACGACCGGTCGCTCGGCGTCAGGGCCATTGAGCCAAACATTGAATAATCTGACATGGGCGTGGACGAGCCATTTGTCGAACTGAGCGGCGGACTTATCGTGCTGTGCGGCAGCAAAATATTGATTTGGCTCGAGTCCATTCTTTGAAGCCCTGAGATGTCGATGGACTGGTTTCGGCCCGGCCCCGTCTTTGCGCTCTGCTTGTGTACCCGAAACCCAGCGTTTGCGAGCTTTGAAGGACTCGGAGGCGTATCCCCGGTGGCTGTCGATGAAACCTGTTCGGACTGGTTCACAACAGCAGCCGTATCGGGCGTGCTGGTCCCACATCGACAAGTTTGTTTCCTTGGAATCGCAGCAGTCACAGCGGCACAGGCACAAGGTCGCGAAGAGGGGTGTGGACATGAGCTCAACGGGCGGCCTGGCTTCCGTACCGGAACCATGAGGCGCTCATTCGCATGTGTGCATTTGGTCGATCGGTGGCCGCGAATGCAAGGCTCGCTGAGGAGAATTCCGTGAGTTAGTCGTACAACGTCACAGTTTAAACAAGGACGTAAGGACGAAAGGACAAAGGGCGCTTGGCAGCTTGTTCCCCTGGAAAAGCGATCCAGAAGTAATATTGCGCGACTTGCGTTGAGACGTACCAGGCCATCTTTTGCCCGTTGATGAGAGGCATTGTTTCCTCAATGCGAAAATGTGGGCAAGCTTGGAGAGCTCTATACACAGGAGTTTCAAAGATAACGACAGGAACGCGAAGGCCTACTCCCCGCGTCTCTCATCAAGGCGCCAGCTAGACCCTCCGTCGTGCGCGTTCGTGAGAATAGGGCAAACACAAGACGGAAGCTACTTGGTGGCATGAGGCGGAGCAATCAGCGGGGATATAATTTCTTAATCAACGATCACCGCGGTCGGTCTTTTTTCGTCTCCTCGGAGGCCGGCTTCGAGACGGGTTTTCAGGGCTCGGGGTTTCGTGACTCAGATAGATGACCCTGATTGATGTTTTGATGGCAGAGTTCAGGCCAAGGTACCTAGGTACTGCTCGTTTGTTCCTGTCGCTATCGGGTCGGATAGGGTTCGAGACTTGCGTTGAATTATTGACGACCTGAGAGTGAGTGAACGGTCTCACGATGACAATGCGTTCGCAGCAGGAGGTCTGATGCGAAAAATTGCTCGAACAAACGGCATCTCTTGGGAAGTGGTAGGCATTGCTCGACTTTCGATCCATGAAAGCCTGTTGTGCGGGGCATGAAGGTGCGGGGCCGCAACGGGCCTTGCTGCCCTTGCAAGTTGCAAACTTGCAACTCCAAGTTTGCAACGTATGTACCTATGTGTGTATCCCATGGATGCTGCATGATTAATAGGTCGCGGGTTTCTACATGGAGAGGGACACAGGATGAGTACTAAATCGTGTGAACTTGTATACGGGCTTCCCTCCCTGTGCTAGCGTTTTCCCGCATAGATTAGCAGAGGCAGTATGAAGAACATATGATGCCTAATCTGGTGTATTACAGTGAATAAATATCTTGATAAACAGTATCGAGGCACCGAGAAAGACGCCACACGCACCGCCACATGCACAGCTAGCCCCAGCGTGAGCAAGTTTTCATTGGATCGTTTGACCATGATGTCCAACCAAGTTGCCAACCGCAGCCAGCCGTTGTGTCAGTCTGTGACCACATGTCTGCGTTACATGCCTCGTTCGGCTCCACCTTTTGTTTCGTTTCGTCTGCTCCGTAACGAACTGCGCAGAAGCAACCGTCGCACGACATCCATCAACTCAAGCAGCAGCTATTCGACAAACTTTACAGTCACAAGATGCTAACAAGAACGCGAGAGCGCGAGAGAGATTATCTGAGTTCGATTCACGCCATCGTGCGTTTGCAATACGCACGGGATTCTCTGCGCCAATCATTGTTGCACATGTTGCCTTGGCCCGTGCCTATCCCGTGTCCGAAGGGGGGGTTGGTTGTGCTAACTGTACGTATTCATCATTATGCTTTGGAAATGGCTCTACATATGTAATACATATCTGGCTTCCATCACCCCGCTTTTGGAAGGGCTTCCGGGACTCATGGACCAGTTTTTGTTCCATCTAAGAGTCCAACACTGAGGGAGCATCCTTTGGTCGCAACCTGACGGAGTAGGTATGGAAAATCTGATCCCTGCGCCCATTTTTTGTAACCTTGTGAGTCACGACCCAGGGATATGCCTGTCCGTTGCTTCCATGCCGTGCCAATGGCCATGCTCTTTGTGGCTCTTTAAGTCCGAGCCGATCGAATCGGCAAATGTGTTCATTGCTTCCATGTCCGGCTATTCATAGCTAGTTAGTCTGAGTCGTCTAGATCGGCAAACATGTCCATTGCGCGCATCCGCTTTCGTTGTTGAGCTGGCGCTGCAGAGCCATCTCCGTTGTCATTGCTGATGCCCATAGCTCCATCGTGATCCATAGCCTCACCACCCAGATCGTTGTTGTCGACGGACTCCCCCGCAACATCGTCCTCGTCAATGAGCTCTCCTTCCACGTCTTCCTCATCGACAGCCTCGCCCATGATATCATCCTCATCGATAGCTTCCCCCATGACATCATCCTCGTCGATAGCTTCCCCCATGACATCGTCCTCAGCCAAGGGCTCCCCGTCAACGTCGTCTGCCATCGCAGCAGGCTCTGCTACTTCAGCGGTGCCCACCGCAGCGGCGTTTGCCTCGGACCTGGCAACTGGCAGATGTTCCAAGGTTTTCCACTTGTCGCGTTTTGACGATTCGTCATCCATATTGTCATCGGCGGCTGCTTTTAACGAAGGTGGAGACTCGAATGTCTTGACGAATAGTTCTTGGGACTCTGCTGGGAAGACGCACCATCCCTCCCACAGGTTGAGGACAAGATGAATGCTTCGCTTCCATTTCTCGGCTCGGAGTCGGCCCCAGCCCAGCCTCTCGGCCATGCTGCCTAACCGCTCAAAGACTTTGCGTTCGCGAAGACACATTTCGAAAAGCTGACGGAATCGCCAGGCGTGTCGGACTCCGCTTGTAGACGAAGATGAGAGAATATCGCTCACCACATAGAGCGCTACCAAGCTGGCGCTGCTAGCCTCCGAGCCATCGTTTGCGGCTCCTTCCTCTGTGCCTGTAGATGCCTGGAGTGGCTTTGTGCCTTGCGCGGTCCTTCTGGGATTAGCAGACGTCAGACACAGCGGCTTCTCAACGTTGGCGACAATCATTTTCACGACCTCATCAGCTCCGCGACTGGCGTGTGTGATGGCAAACGATGCCACGCGGGCAATGTCACCTTTGCGCAACTTGGTCATGGTGGTGGGCAATCTCGCGAGCAGATGAACGAGCTTCGCTTTGTCAAGCGGATTGAGAAACACCTTCTCTGCCTCGGGGCCATTATGATCGGCATTGTGACCTTCGTCGTCCATTTCATCATCATCGGAAGAGTTGTACTCCTCATCAGACACAAATTCATCCAGTGAAGTCGTGTACTCGAAGACCAAGCCCTTTTCTGGTGCTTTCCAAGCATGGCTACCATCGAACAGGGGAACATATTTCCCCTTGCGTGGATTCAGCAGGTCTGCACCCGTCACGACTTGCCATAGCCGCCAGCGATACCAAATGCCACCTTGACTTCTTGCATCCCATATCCAGGCCCATTTCTCGTCCCGCTGTACCTCGGGCCGCGACATCAGCAACGCCTCGAATTCTGCACCATGCTCCAAGACGCCCTCGATGGTTTTGTTAATTAATTGAATTGTTTTGACATCCTGTGGTGGTTTCACAGGAACATGAAGCAGGTTTCCCCTCGCCACCCCCCCTGCGCCAACGGCGGCATACGATGTAGGAGGCGCAAACCCACGGTGGACCCCATGTTGCTGATGATGCTGTTGCCTGTCTCGACCAGCCGGCCGCTCCACTGGTTTCGCTGCGAACGGATGCGCACCAGCTGTCGAGGACGAAGACAGGCTGGTTTGAGCCGCCGAGGCTGCTACAGCAGAGGACAGATGGCGATGCAGAGACAAATAGTATCCATAGCCTAAATAGCGATTCTGCAATGACGTAACAGCTGTGTCCATGTCATTCGCCGGTGTGCCTTGCGAGAGTGTGACAATCGCAACAGTGCACTTTCTTTCAGAGCCGCCAGGACCAACAGGAGGTAATATCTTGACATTTTCCACATTCAGGTGCTCGGGGATCAAGGCCTTGACCACGGCAGGCGATGTCCCGGGGGGCATGTTGGCCAGTCGAAGCGTAGGCTTCGCAATCGCCCTCTCCTCCGCCCTATCCCTTGCTTCTCCCGTATCTTCGTCATCGCTCGCATCGAAAGCTTGTGCAACGGATATCGTCTTCGGTGCCGCAACCGCTTCCTCGAAGGCCGGCACGCTCAGTCGGTCTCCTGAGCCTTTGTAATCGTTGAATGATCGCTTCTTCGCAAAATTCGTCGGCGCCGGTCCCAGACTTCCCGGTCCGCTTTTCAGTGTCGACGAGACGAAGTGTCTCTTGGACGCGCCATGTCCAGGTGGTGGCCCTGCTGCTGCCGCCCCTGTGAAGCCTAGTCTCCCCCTCGTTGATGATGGACCTCGGAATGCACCAGATGAGGACGCGGTGCCTTTCTCGTCCTCTTCACGATCGAAACTCTTGACGAACTCGGCGTATACGGCGGCTGTCTCGGCGGCTTCGCGCTTTCGCTTAGCCTCTGCTTCGGCCCGTTGTCGCTCAAAGGCCGATTGCTTGGTAGGCTTCTGCAGCTTGGCATTGACGTCGGGAAAGTCGGGACACTCTTTTCCGGAGGACATTTTGGACGAGCTGGGAGGTGATGGTCTCTAGCCTTGACTTGCCACGTCACGACATGTTTGGAAGGTCTCGTAACTGTAGCGTTTCTGCAAGGCACGGTGAAGGCAGAAAGAAAAGGGTAAAGAAGGACCTTGGACGTTAGTCGTGAAGCTGCACTTGCCCCGCTACATGCATGAGAGGCACTGAGGTACCTAGGTACATACAACCTTCGGTACGTGTTTTACAGGAGGCACCTTCCCTTGTATTTTCGTCCGTGCTGGTTGCCTCGTACATTTTCTTCAACCGCATCGTGCTCAGATTGCTGGTCCCTGAAGCAGATAATAAAGCCAGAATTCCCTGGGCAAGTACCTGGACGACTCCGACCGCAATAAGGTATACAGTTCGGCGAAATGCCATCTCGAAACTCGCAAACATGCTGGGCGAATTCGTCGCCAGTTTTTACGGATACGGTCAGCGGGACCACATGGTGACACTCGATGCAAGTGTCTTCCCGAAGGAGGGCAAGTCTGGCTTTATTATCTGCCCCAGTACCCTTCTCGGGGAGCTCGATGCTTTTGGGCGTATTCAAGGCCCTCTGGCGCTTAGAGCGCTGGAGGTTACATAGAGGGGGACGTGGGCTCAACATCGCGAGTATGCTGAGATGCGTCGTCAGCGTCTCATGTGCGCATAGGAGTTCAAGGCGTCACCATCCAGGCCAGCCGGTGAACCGACAACGTGGCGTATTGCTCGTAGTGTTGAGTTGGGTAGTGCGTCTTCCCGGTTGCCCTTTATTGGGCAGAGGCCTGGTACGGCGGTCGCCTCAAGCCCGATGCCAACAGACAGGTCTCGGACCGGGAAGCACCTCGTCAGAGCAAGCATAGGAGGACACATTGACGATCTCCAGAAGGTGTCCAACGCAGTGGCTAGGGCCATTATACCAGAGTGGCGGACTGCTTTCAACATCCTACTAACCAAGAGTTACGAATCGCTGTATTTGCGTAGGCGGACACTGAATCGCAAACGGGTTTTCTCCAAGGCCGTCTTTGCTAACGGGATGGCTGCCTCGCGGCAAAGAGATCACCAGGCGGTATCAGGACTTCCGTACCGACTATGTATCACATTCAGGAGCCAGAGGAGCTCCGTCTCCCTCGCATGATTCTTCACAGGTCCTGGTTCCCAAGACAGGTCACGGCGAATTGGTCTGGTTCCGCAGGGAGTTTTAAGCACGAGGAAGCGGTGCCCAAATGCCCCCGCAGGCATTACAAGTCGTCTGAACATTTATTGCCTGGTATGAGTCCATGACGTCTTTCAATGAATGGTCTTAACCTTTCGACAGCCGCCAAACTATGCATGCCGGAGACGAACTACGAGCACGTGAAGTACCTGGCATGGCTTCTGGAAACGCCATAAGCCGTTCGCAGGTCCTTGGAGGTTGCCTGGTTTTACACGGACATTTGCCCCTGGGGATAGAGAAGGCGCTCCTGTAAACGGTGTCAGCAGTGGCTTCATTGTATGTATTCCTTTCGTGTGTAGCTTTGATTCAGTCTAGATGAGTAGCCCACCTAACCTTAGACCGCCATCACGCCCTTAGGAAGGCTTTGCAAATCAATTTTACTGTGCACCTATTCCTACTTTGTAGTGCTCACAGGAAACGCTACGAGACAGGTACAACAACTAATAACAGCTATGATGAAACAACTTGAGTATGTGAGAAAACACATTTGAACTGTTGACACGAGAGAAAATTTCTATGCAAAGTACAACCTCCTATCTCAGCTTCCTAGACTGCTGTAGGGGGCGCTCTCCGCAACTCCTCTTCCAACACAAGCCCAACTGGCAAGCCCCGACTGCCATCCATCGTGATCAGCCCTCGAAATTTGCCATCCACCTCTCTCCCAATAGACTCGTCCTCGAGGTCCTTCCACTTCCACTTCTGCCCATATGCCCCTCCCTTGCCCAGCATGCAGTCTAGCACCTTATCGCCAAGCAGCGGCAAGAATTTGTATCCATGGCCACTGTCTCCCGTGGCAATGAACAGGCCCTTCCATCCAGGATGCCAGTCCACCAGCCAGTCTCCGTCTTTGGTATCCGAGTACCAACACAGTCTGGTTTTTTTCCAGGGTCGGTCTTCAAGCCCCTTGACCGGCGATAGCTTCGCAAGACCCTCCCTCAGATGTACGTCTGCTTCGTGTGGAAGGCGACCTATTATTCCATCTCGATTAGTGTAGGGTTTCGAGACGACAATCGGCTCGCGTTCCAGCGACGGCGACAAGGGCAATGCGTGGTGCACCGTCCCGGGATTGAGATATCCGAAGCTATGTCGGGCGACTTTAAGCATGTTCCCTTGCGGAGGCACCGTGAAAAGACCAGATGTCAGATTCAGAACAATGGGTTGTTTGGAAAGAACAGCGCATTCCTCTTCGCAGACTTCAATGTAGGCCAAGACGTGGCCTGATGCCTCGACTCGTCCCCTCAGGTCAATCAGTTCTCCTGTCCACGCACCCGCAGCGACCAAGATGACATCGGCGGCAAGACACTTCCCGTCCGATAGTTTCGCACCGATGACTTTGTCGCCTTCCGTTGTTAATTGCTCGACCTTGGCGTTCACGAAGCTGACCCGACCTGTTGCATTGACGCGATTGTATAGCCACTTCATGCCCATGCTTGCGTTGGCCCATCCGGACATAGAGTTGAGATAGCCCCAATCACCAGGATGTGTATTCGTTCCCAGACACGAGTTCAATGCTTCTGTGCTCCCAAGTACCTTGATCTTATCGGCCGGCTCGCCATCCCTCTGCGCCACCTTGACGCAGTTTTCCCAGCTCTTCTTGACGTAGTACATTCCCGACTTGATCCCTGCGTCCAGCTCTAGCGAGTCTTGGTAAGCCGTGAGGACCAGCCCAGACTCGTTGTAGCGATCCTGCCCACCGAGATCATCGTCACCCTGCTTCCTCCATTCCTTTTGAGCCTCAGCTGCCAGAGCAGTGTAATCAGGGTCGGCGTAGTCAGGGCGAATGATTCTCGATGAATCCACGCTCGCGCAGTCCTCTGGTGGGAACTGGCCAGTACTGGTGTCGTCGACCACGGTGATGGATGTATCGGCGAACTGTGGCCTTTTGGTCAATGCCCAGGCCGTGCTGAGGCCGAAAACGCCAGAGCCGATGATTAGGATGGACGCTGGGGATGGGTTCTCCATTTTGGAGTCAACTTGTGTTTCACAGCACGGTGCGCTAGTAGGGCTCACACCCAAGGAGCATATGTCGCCTTGTTACGACCTTGAAGGAGGAGAGGCTGACTGATTGCCGAAACCGGTATCTACCTACATAGATATGCATGCAGTGCAGGCTGACACGGATGACTCTCACTCAGCAATATGTGCTATAGGCTAATTTAGTGTAGCTTGCGTGTTGACTCGCCCAAGAACATGATTCACAATCGCTTCAGATATTATCAAGCTTAGGCGTGCTTTGCCCTCACACAGAAGGTTGTGATCGAGCACAAGGCAAAACTTGTGCGATCATTTGTTACATTACTACTGGTTTTCTAGTGGACACACAGTAAAGCACATATTCTGTGAGCATTCAATGGGCGAATTGCTACTGTGAGATACATACATCAGGTTTATTTCGCGGCTAAACATGTCAATCGTAACATCTCCACCAACTGCATTTGACTTCACGGGTCTGCAATGTGTAGCTAATTAAGTAGGTATGATTTGACCCTATTACAGCACAAAACATTGTCACGACACCAAGACATCAGGTGAGGGCATATGAAGCGAGTGACCTTGTTTTTCTTATTTTTGACCTTCCAATGTGTATCGTCCTCAAGATATTACAGTGGCTACCATAACGTGGCGCCTATCCATACCAAACGACAGTCAATTTATGTTATGTCGTGGATTGGGTATCCTTGTTTTCCACCTAACCCTACTCCTCCGCGTTTTAAATAAAAAAGTAACAAGTGAAATTGATGAAACGAATGGTCCTTCATTACAGAACCTTTTGCCAACGCCGTTGCAATGCATAATAAGATGATACAGTGACGACGGCAATGTAACTCGATTGTGGCCTATCGAGTTGCAAAGCATTGTCGTGAGAGAAAAGCAATCATGGTATCGTGGACCAATAAGTATAGTCGTACATGCAGAAGATGAATGAGGATGTGATACAGAAGATAATTTACGCCGTGGCAAACAAAAGTTGGTCTAAACTTTTCTGAAGTCTGTAGGCACGACAACGTTAGTCATACGATCACATGAAATGGGTCAAAGACATATTGGGCTGTCGGAAACGTTACTCACCTTGCAGCACGGGGTAAATCATTTCGAAGGCCTGGTAAATTTCTTCGCGAACCTTGGCGCCAGTCAAGACAATCTTGCCGCTCACAAAAATGAGGAGGACAATCTTGGGCTTGATCATGCGGTAGATAAGGCCAGGGAACAGTTCAGGTTCATACGAGCTGAAATTGTGATGGCGAGAAGCCAAGCCCTCCAGACGAATGGGAAATTTGATGTCGCAAGAGCCAACGATGTTCTGGATCTTAAAGTCCGTGAACTTCGCATTGAAGCCAAGCTTCTGAATGATGCGAGCATATTTTCTGGATGCCAGCTTGGAATCATCCTCGGACTTGGCACCAGTAACCACCATTTTGCCACTGGCAAAGATCAGAGCGGTGGTCTTTGGCTCACGAATGCGCATGATAACCGCAGCAAAACGCTTTCAGTTGGTTAGCATTGAGGTGTAGACAACGATGAAGCATACCGATCAGATTGTGCATACCTTTGGGTTATACTCCGCGTTTCGAGCATGCAGGGCAATCGTTTTGAGATCCAGACGACAATCAAGATTGACGGTGGCAACGATATTCCTTTAAAATGTAGGATAAGCGCCACTGAGCATATCAACACCTCCAGTGACCTAGGAGTATACATACTGCAGAGTAGGAGTAATCCCGCTTGGGCCTTGCGTGGCATTAGGCGTAGCAGCAGGAGTGGCGGGAGTCACCCCGTTTCCACTTACTGACTGCGAACCGTTGGCAACAGGACGCTGTGTAGATTCACCATTGGTTGATGGCGGCGTCAATTCGTTCGTCGCTCCAGGGAACGAGAGCGAGCCAGGTGCAGTGAAAGCCTTCGCCTGCGCAGCATTGGACGGGTGCGTCTGGATACCTTCCATCATGATGGTAATTATCCGAAACAGCAAAAAAATGTCCTAGTCTGAGATCTGCTAACTGTTAGCCCAGTTGAGCAGGTACATAATCAAACGCGTCCATGGTTTGAAAAGGATTAGGGAGGAAGGAGAGAACGTGATGGTTTTTAGAGATCATTCGTATCAATGCAGAAAAGCACACAAGTAAGCAGAATCACGAGGGAGATCTTACCACACGTGGGAGATGAACAAGCGAATGTTTCCCCTACAGAATGACACTCAGGTCGAAAATGTGATATGTACGGCAATGACAGTCGCGCGTACAACACAGATTCCGGTTTGAGAAGTGAGGAGCGTTTGTTCACAGCTGCCTCAAGTCTCGAATGCGAACTCGACTGTTCACCTCAGGGCGAGTTCAGATTGTTGAGGATTGATTGTTTGTATGTTTGTATGTTTGTTTGAATTGTTTAAGTCTCTTCTAATTGTTGTCTACGGTCTCACAAGGATCCGATGGTGACGACAACAATAACGATGAGATTTCGCTGTTCTGTGTTCGTCGAAGACCACGGGATCGGTTGCGATAAGTGAAAGAAAGGCGACAGGTTGAGAACGTTTTTCAGTTCAAATCAAAACCTGGTGATCGCTGTAGAGAAAAAAGTCGACGCCGTGCAACTTAGGCACAATGCTCAGGGCTCGTTTTGCTCGCAGTTCCAGAGGTGAGGCAGGTGCTCGCCAAGAATGAGTGGTAGAGACGAGTAACCAAAGACAGTAAACAGCTTGTGCAGCAAGAGAGACTTGATTTGCGATGGTGCTGATACGTCTGGCGATGCTCAACTGACAAGCAGTATGAGACGAGATGTATGAGAGAAACAGGAAGCAAAGCAGAACGAGACTGGCAAAAGAAGAATAAGTGGAGACGCGACGTTGTTTGTGTGTATTGAGGGTGAAAAAAATTAAGTGGTGTGGGCAATGTGTGGGTGATTACGCAAGGCCGACCAAAAAGTGACTTTAGATCAGAATGGTTTTTGTCAGATATACTGGGGGGAGGGCAGCTATTTATAATTTTGGGCTCAGTCTTCTGGCCACTTCCCCCGGCGACCACCAAGCCTGTGGCGTCGGCGCTTGAGAAGGAGACTGTACAACTTGGAGCTAGCGCGTGGGCTAGGGTTTTCACTTGCGGCCAATCAGGGGTAGTCTAGGGATAATTTGAAAATTTCCTCTCGTCTCCCACCCTGCAAAAAATGAGGAAATCTCAGCTGGGAGCCCCCGATGTATCTCGATAACAGACAGCGTCAGCAACTGCCACGGCGGCACGCGCTGTCGCAAATGCATGCAGTAGGTAGGGCAACGAGCCAACGACGGCAGACGATACTCCTTGAGAGGTTGACGAGCGCGAGTGATTGTCTGTAAATACTTCTCTGCGGTATGAGCATGCAAGTCAAGTCTCGCTGGGAACGCACTCGAACGGGCAAATTTGATGAATGACGCAGACGCGAGGACAGAGAATTTCGAATGTGTTGTTCTTTGTTCTGTTCGTTTTCGTGTCGGACGAAGATGCTCCGTTCTCGCAGACGCGTGACACACAAAATTTTCAAGAGATAAGTGGAGACTCGTGCGACCGCGCACAAAATGCTCATTACCAGGCAGTCCGCCCGGCGCCTACATTCTTCGTTCCCTTGCACTCTTCAGTTTTCAGATTCCGTTCACTCCTCAGCGACCGACGCACTTCACACCGAGCAAGTCCCGATTACACGCAGAAGAACAAACGCTGGCCAACTTGCCTCCACGAATCTTACTCGAATGGTTCTTGACTGTCCTTGACGATGATGCGCATCTTGACGGCACGAAGCGATGCTCAGATTTTCTGTGGCCCGTCCGTGTCATTCATGCCGCAAGTTTACGAAGGGCGGATTGGGATCGACTGGAATTTCGTGGTGGCTGGGCCTCAATCCTCATACGGAGCCGCCCCCTATCCACACCCTTCTCACTGAAATTTCACTTCCTTGGCAACAACACAGCGGCCATAGCGCGTTTCTCGCACCACGTTGCCACTTACGATTCCACTGTGCGATTCCGGTGCGAAACAAACTTTTTCTACGAAACCGAAATCTCGTCGTCTGACACTCGGAAAAATGCTGCGTCAGGCCAAAAGTGTCCAAAACAACGACATTTGCAGCCGCCGCGTGCATGACTCGATGGGTGGTACGGCAGGACCCGTCGCTACCATCGCCGTCTGGAAAAAAGGGAACGCAACGCGTCGCAACCGGAAACGACAGTCGCGACTCGCCGTGACAATCTTGCTTCTTTTCTGTTCGTCCCCTCTGTGCTTTGACTGGGGTGCGCGCCAGGGGCCGAAATACCCTGTCCCTATTGGTCGTCATGCGTGTGTGAGTCATGGATGGATGACCGTTTGTCTCGCCGCGAACAGCCTCTGACTGGCTGGAACGCTAACAGCAGGGCGAACCGTTCGGGTATTTTCCATCCTTTTCTACGGAGTGTACGGAGTGTACGGAGTACTCCGTAGCTTCGTGTTTTTCCTGTCTGTCTTTTTTTGAAAAGTCGTGCAAAACTGCGAAAGTAAGTGTGACTGCGCAGAGTTTGCAGTGGAACAAATTTTTCAAGTGCACGAGACTTTGGTCGGAACGCCATGGGCCACGATCAAAAACTCTACGGCGGCTGGGTTGGGTCCGAGTATTCGTAGAGTTGCAACCTACAGGTTGTGCGTTCGTAGCCGCTGTGAGGTTGGGTCCGAAGTACCGCACTAACAAATTCATCATTCCGCAACTTGGCAACTCTGCACAGCCTCTCTGTCTCGGGGATTTCAGCCACAACTTTTTCCCAGCCAAGTTCGTTTGCTCTGGCACGTGCAATCCACAGACAACGACGATAAGGTGAAGGGACTTTCACTATAGGTATCTACCTACATACCTAATTATCATGAGGGTGTCAACAGTTCTGTCACCTGCGTAGGCTGTATCTCCTCAGATCTCCAAACTTGGACTTCTACTCGGGTTGATGGACGCTATTGTATCTCGTACTCTCAAATGCACACTTATCCAAGACGTCCGTGTTCGTTCCTCTTTGCTTAATATTTGGCCCCCAGACGTTCTCAGCGCCTTGTTGCATCGCCATCTTTTCTGAAGTCACACCCCCTTCACTGCAGCATGCAACCCCGATGCAAAATACCGAGACAAAACTCATTGTCAGTTGGCTATTCATGGTGGCTGACAATAAGTCGGACCCCGCATAATCACGAACACCACATTAACGATGACCTCACCCACCCGGACTTTTTTGACCTCATTTTGTAAAAGCCCTAACAACTAACGAAGAAACCTCGCTTATCTGATACAGAATAAATTTCGCACAGAAAAATGCGCGATTTCGTTATCACGGTGTCAACATAACCAATTTTCCCGTCATACCGTTCAATTCCTCACTGCTCCTATGGCTCATACGACTCTCATAGCTCCTGTTAAGAGCAAGAGGATTAGAATCACCATCGCCCAACGACTGGCCCTTCGACGCAATACCCCTATTTGAAGCAGACCCAGCTAGCTGCCTGATTCGAAGAGCAGTTCAAGCACCACCCCTCTCCGAGCACAAAACCCGAGTCTTTATCTTCCAAATTCGAGGCTCTAGATGATTCGAACCGACAATTCGATTGCTTGGCCACAAGTATGATAAGGGGACAATGTCCAGAGGCAGAGTTGGCCTTATTCGAATGGGTTCAGCGCTTTGGAACAGACGTTGGTATCTCGGGTGAACTCATATGCTGGTCAGCCACAGAAATATGGTCCAAGCTATTCCTAAACAAAGAGAAGCAAAATAGTAATGTTAAGCAAATCTCCAAACATGGATGGATGTTTACAAAGACCTGGAGTGTCCGACTTCAGCAGCGGATGGCTTACCAGATTCAAAAAGAGATTCAACATCAAACAGCGCACGACGCATGGGGAATCTGGCTCTGTAGACGACGTTGCTGCGGAGACGCAACTCAAGACCTTCCCCAATGCCTCGTACGCTGTTTTATGTTCAATCTGTTTTTGAATCGGGTAAGCCATCCGGTGCTGTATCGGACAACACTCCAGGCTACGAATCCCTGGTCTAACGAAGGATTCGAGGCCATTTGGGAAAATTCGTCACAGCGGGGTCAGAGCGTACGTGGAATAACCTGTCCATTTCCATTGTGGGCGGGAAAAAAAGGTTTTAGAACGCACACGCTGGAATGCAGGCATTGCACGACAATGTTCAAAACACAATAGGTAGGCTACAGCTTACAATGCCATGGCATGGACGCATACCTACGCAGTATGTACTTATATAGTTGTTGTCGGTGTCATCACCGTCAAGGTTGTATCGTCCCGTACAAAACACGTCATACTACAGCATGGATGGGGCGAAAAGCAACCCTACGATGGAGCTACATGCACAGTGACCTGGCGCGCATGTAGGTGTGTGTACACCTTTGTGTGATATACAAAATAAGAACGACCAGCGGCCTTGTGTTGCACGTATCTTAAATTGACAACATGACCAATAAAAGAAAACGATATAAAAGAAGCCTCCCCCAGAAATGATGCGCCGATTTCGCCTGTACATATTTTTGAACGAGTGATGCAATGTACCAACCAGATCCTGGTGCTGGGAACCTAGGCCCGTGACTATTTTGAACGTGTCTACCCGCTTCTTGTTACACAGGTAGATACGTCAGGATAGCAAGTGAGTCGGTAGTAGGTAGAAAGGTATGTACGTATGTAAATGGGTATGTATGTGCATTTATGTAGAAGAGGCACGTAAGTACTAGACAGCTGCCGCGTGCAAGCCATGACGACTTGTCACGACATGTAGTATTTCGGGCCCTCTCCGCCCTGCGGTACCTGCCAGTTAATGTCCTGGTGAGGAGCTTTAATATCGCATGTCTTGCAATGGATACAACTAGATCAAAGACTCGCGTTAGCAATAGCCATGGGATACAAACGCGGTTTCTGCTGAAATAAAGAAGGCAACTCACTTTTGCGCATTAATCTGGAAGCGAACCCCATGGGGCTTTAACTCGTCCTCCACATACTCATATACACCGGCCGGGCAGAAGCGGTTCTCAAGACCCTTGAAAGTCGGGTACGTCTTCTCAGTGTGGGCATCCCAGTCCTTGACCTGCAAGTGGACGGGCTGGTCCTCCTCATGGTTGGTGCCCGTGCGGGACACACTCGTGAGGATATCAAACGTGATTTTGCCATCCGGCTTGGGATACTCAATCTTGTCGAACTGATCGGCCGGTTTCGTGGCCGCATGGTCGGGGGTCTTGTGCTTGAATGTCCAGGGGACGCGGCCCCGGAAGACGAAAGCCTCGAGGGCAGAGTACAGAACACCGCCAATGGAACCGAGAGGAGAGTGGAACGAGGGCCGCATATTGCGCACCTCCTTCAACTCTTTCCAGATGGAGGACGTGCGGAGAGCCTCCTCGTAGTCGTACAGGAAAACGGTACCTTGATCGGTGCCCCCGAGGGCACGCCAGGCAGCCTCGGCGGCGAGCATGCCGGACCTCATGGCATTATGGGTGCCCTTGACTTTGGGCACGTTGACGAAGCCGGCTGAGTCGCCGATGAGTGCACCGCCAGGAAAGGCCACCTTGGGAATCGACTGGAAGCCGCCTTCGACGAGGGCGCGCGCACCGTACGAGATGCATTTGCCACCTTCGAGGACGTCCTTGAACAGCGGGTGCTGCTTGAGTTTTTGGAACTCTTGGAAGGGGGACAGCCATGGGTTCTGGTAGTCCAGCGACGTGACGAGACCAATACTGACTAGGTTGTCGCCGAAGTGATACATCCAGGAGCCGCCGTAGACGTCTAGAGGCAGAGGGTATCCCATGGTGTGAACCGTTAGGCCCTTGTCAAACTTAGTAGAGTCGACTTCCCACACTTCCTTGATTCCCAGGCCATATGTTTGGTGTTGGCTATCCTTTCGAAGGTCGAACTTATTGATGACCTGCTTGGTCAGGCTGCCGTGGCATCCCTCCCCAAACATGGTCACCCGGGCATGGAACTCCATGCCCCGTTCAAATGACTCCTTGGGCTTGCCGTTCCGTGCGATGCCCAAATCGTTTGTCGCGACGCCCTTGACGGAGCCATCGGCGCTGTATAGTACCTCGGCGGCGGCGAACCCGGGGTATACTTCGACGCCAATCTCCTCAGCTCGCTCGGCCAACCACTTGACGAACTGGTTCAAGCTGACGATGTAGTTGCCGTGATTGTGCATCTGCGGTGGCGCCAGAACGGGGATGGAGGCCGTCTTGGTCAAGATGCGCATCTTGTCTTTGGTGGCGGGTGTGGCATGTTCGAAGCGGTTCGGGTTCGACTCTTCGAGCCAGTCGGGGATGAGCTCGCTGATGGAGGAGGGCTCGATGACAGCACCAGACAGGATGTGTGCGCCCATGTCGCCGGCCTTTTCGAGGACAAGGACCCGAAAATCCTCATTTCCGGCTTCGTTGGCGAGCTGCTTGAGGCGAATCGCGGCGCTCAAGCCCGCGGGACCGCCTCCGACAATGCATACATCGACTTCGTCCGACTCGCGCTCGACTGATGCTGGATCAAAGGTTTCGTCTGTGTCGTTGCTTCGTAGTGAACGGCCGGTGCTAAATGCTCGCACGCCCGCCAGGGGCTGCAACATCACTGGTCGGGTGGACGTAACGCGAGCCGTCCTCGGCCTTGACACTGAAGTCACAGCGGACGCGGCACGCCTCGCCGAGGTCCATCGCGAAACGGATCTCGCGGCGCTGCAGCGCTGCACGCACCTTGACACTGGCACGGGTGCTGACATTTTGCTCGTTGAGATGAGCGGAAGGGGACGATGACACCTTGAATTTGCACCCTCAAGTCGGCGATGTGTCAGGAAGCAGACGAAGAGGAGAAAACCGCGCGGTCGCGAACAAGAGAGGCGAAGAGTCAAAGTCGAAGGCGAGGGAGGCGCTCGTGATTATGACTTTTTGCAAATATCTGATTGGCCACTCGGCAACACTTAAAGCGCCACTTCCGACTCCAACCGGGGCCCCGCTTGCCGATGCCGAGGGTTTCGTTGTTGCACTCAACTTCCCGCGTGCCAAACTGAGCAAGCCCTCGTTCTGCCCCTAGCCGACTCCCAACGACAGCTTCCCCGCGTTGGATGATGACGGGGGTGTGATGTGTGATGCTGTGATGCCCAAAGGCGCGTCCGGGAGCCATGGCAGTTGCGCGAGATGAGCAGATCGGCACGGCATGCGCGGAACTGTGGGACGCACGGGACGGGAAGCGTCATAATGTATGATATGGGACGAGGGTAGAATATGCGCAGAATGGATGGACGGGCTTGGAAACTGGGCTTGACAACTTACAAGGGCTCGAGAGATGCGAGATAAAGCTGGCCGCGTGTCCTGATATGTGCTTGGCCTGCGTTGTGTTGATCATCTCGGCTTCTCTTGTCTGTCTCTTCGGACAGCTTTCCACAGGCCAGTGAAGCAGACAGCAGACAACAACAGAGGACTGCACAGCAGAACAGCGAAACAGCAGAAACTCGGATCAGAATCATGCCTCTTCTCATTCAGCTCGTCGCCTGCGCCCTGACTGTGGCGGCTGCGGCTGCGGCGCCGAGTGACGGGTGCCCAGAGTATGAACAGTTCGCCCGCGTATCTCACGAGCCTTTCTCATCTGGGCGATTCCAATATCCATTCCAGCGACCAGCATTGCCATGTCGCTCCTATACAGTCCCCGAGGTGGAAGAGACCATCCAAAGGGTCGAAAAGCTGGTCAAGGACCCCGATCTGTATAGGCTGTTTGTGAATACCTGGCCCAACACCGTGGACACCACGGTTCTGTGGCACGGAAGGGCTCAGGATAACGCGGATGAAGAGGTATAGTTTTGCTGCTTGTGCTTAAGATCTTAACCCCGGCATAACCAGACGCTGATCATGATGATGTCCACGCGCTCTGAAGCTCGCCTTTGTCATAACGGGCGACATCCACGCCATGTGGCTGCGCGACAGCGCCAACCAGCTCCAATCGTATAAGCCCATCCTGAATTCGTCCTCACCTGAAAACACCAATGGCAACAGCATCGCCAGCCTCTTCCGCGGCGCCATCAACCTTCAAGCCCGCTCCATCACCCGCGCCCCCTACTGCAATGCCTTCCAGCCTCCCCCAGACTCCAAACTGCCTCCCGTCAACCACAAGCGCGACCTGCTCGATAAACGCGGCGACACTGTCCAACCCCCCTACGACCCCAACACCGTCTGGGAGTGCAAATACGAGCTAGATTCCCTTGCGGCTTTCCTACAGCTCTCATGGGACTACTACGATGCGACACACGATGCCGCCTTCTTCGGCCGCTTCGGCTGGCGCACCGCCGTCAAGGCCATCCTGAAGGTCGCCAATACCATGATGGAAGGCACCTACACCGCGGACGGACACGTCAACAAGCTCCCCTATTCCTGGCTGCGCGATGCGAACAGCGCCACGGAGACGGTGTCGAATCAGGGTGCTGGGAATCCCGTCCTGGGCAATATTGGTCTCGTGCGTAGCTTCTTCCGCCCGTCGGACGATTCGACTATTTATCAGTACTTGATTCCGGCGAATATGATGTTTGCGCGGTACCTGGATGCCTGTGTGGCTATGATGGAGCCCCTGGATGGGGGGACGGCGACGGAGATGCTGAACATGGCAAAGGGGATTAGGGCGGGAATTGAGAAGTATGCGGTTGTGAAGCATGCTGAGTTTGGGGATATTTTCGCCTATGAGTTGGATGGATTTGGGTCGCGGAATCTGATGGTATGTTTTTTTCTTTTTTTTCTTTTCTTTTTGCGTTGCATCCAGGCCAAGAAGTGGTATCATCATTCGTTGTTCAAACCCCCTGTGTCCTACCATTTCTCATGCTTCATTCGCACCGAATCAGACGTTTGCTATGTGTGTTGAACGAATTCCTTCGACCACCCCCCCCGAACTAACCACCTCCCTTCTCAGGACGATGCCAACATCCCCTCCCTTCTTAGTATCCCCCACCTTGGCTTCCTCCCCTCCTCGAATGCTACTTATCAACACACCCGCGCCTATGTCCTCTCCCGCTCAAACCCCTATTACGGCTCTGGTCCCGTCCTCAACTCCACCGGTGGGCCTCACCTCGGCCCCGGTATGGCCTGGCCCATGGGCGTCATTATCCAGATCATGACTTCAGATGATGATGCTGAAATTGTGCATGGCATCAGGGAGCTCATGGGGTCAACGAGCAAGCTGGGACTGATTCATGAGTCGGTAAATACATGGGACGACACGAAATGGACGAGACCTTGGTAAGTTTCCCTTGCTCTTCCCCTTCCCCTTCCCGCCTTTCAGGCACTTGCTTTTTTCGAATTGTGGGCTCGCTTGCTTTTATAACGAGACAAGATGATAGCCCTGTGCTGAGATGTACTAACTGCGAGTTTTTCTTGGGTAGGTTTGCCTGGGTCAACGGGCTGTTTGGGCAAATGATTTTGGATCTCTTGAATAGAAAACCGCATTTGCTAGCTCAGAGCTATCAATGAATGAATGGATGGTGTACTTTGTATGTGGATATATTGGTGTGTTGGTCCATCGATGGACGAATGTACCGGTGGAGCGGACAGTGGATGGCACAAGCATGGGGCGGTGGAAGAGCGGCATCATATCTAGCAATTGAAAGGCCTTCTATGCTCGCTTGCATTACACGTATACTGTAACTGGACAAGCTAAACCTGGTTGTTTGCCTACAGAGGTGGGAAAAAAAAAGTGGCAGAAGAAGTTAACTCAAATCAAACCCGGCTCCAGACGTGATTGCATATAGAAGCTTCTCTCTCAGCACTGCCTCACTGGTATATATGGGCAGCTTGAGCAAATTCACACACGTGCTAGCGCTTGGTAATCTCTGCTGATCTGTACCGCCGTCTCGGATGCAAAACTGAGGCCGAAGCTGTGAGAATCCCAAAAGGGGTGCTCTGGGCGTAGAACTCACATATTTGAGGACATCGCGTCTCTGACTATCGGTGAAGCCGGCCATGACTTTCCAAAATAGTACAATGGTGGGGTGGTCGATATTATCGTCTCCAACGACATACAGACCGCTGTAGATGGTGTTGCGGCGCAGGTCGTCAAGGTCGATGTCGGTCGAGTCTCCACCCACAAGGCGCTGAAGCTCGGATTGATTGAACATGGACAACCAGGAGGGGCGAATGATGGAACGCAAACCCCGTAAGAAAGCAGAAGTTTGGAGCATCGGCTGAACGACCAATCTATGCCGGGCTGCATACGAGATATACAGGAGACGATTGTCGTTTGTGACGGGAACCGAGTCCCCGTGAGGAATAAGTTTACGCGTCACGGTCTGCACTGGCTGACCTGGACTCGAAATTTGGTCCGTCACGGTGAAGTCGAATCCCAGCTCCGATACGTCACCAGGATAACTTTTGAGTCGCAGAAGACCCTTGTACAGGTCCTCGTCCAAATCCCGGAGATCGTTGATGCTGCCCTTGTATGTGTTTTCGTCTCTTGTTCCGACAGAGGGCCATTTAAGCAGGAAAAATCCCGCAAATGCGAGGTTGACAAGTATCCCTTCGTATAGGCATTTGCCGACAATTCGACCCAAAAATTCATACTTCTGGATAAAGCGCATCATGGCGCCTCTCCACTCGACGTCATCTTCCGTCAGCCCGTCACGCCGGAGACGTTCGCGAAGCGCATCAGCCGCCGTGGGATTAGGAAAAAGCAGGCCCTGCTCGTTCGTGCTGAACAATCCCAGACTGTTTTCATCGTTTCCAAAAGCTTCGGATGTAACGCCAATGAGGAACTCCTTGGTGACGCCTCCGCCATCTATGCCCGCTTCGGGTGTGTCAAACTGGTCGACAAATGTGATTTGGATCGTATCCTTGAAGCCTTCTCCAAGTCGATAAAACCGTTTGAAGGCATCTTCAAATAGTTGCCCGCGTTTGATCTTGGCATGATGCTTATAGACAGGAGGATCTGTTCCAAAACGCCGGGTTCGATCCAGTTTGATAAATTGACGGAACATCCGCACTCGAGTTTCGAACGGCACGACAAAAGGCATGTGCTTTAATACTTCCAGCTTTGGTCCCAGTTCTGCCAAGCGACGCGCCCGTTGAGCCCGTAATTGGAGTGCCTTCGACTCCATCCGAGCAAAGTGCTGCGTCGCCCGTGTCGGCCGTTGATAGGTCACGCCACCGTAGGTTATTGTAAGATGATCTTGTTCCTCGCCAACGTCGCCATCCGCATCTTCTTCCGCGTTCTGCCGTTCCTCCTCAGCAATGACTGCGTTGATAAAGTCCTCCCGTTTCAGCTCGGCGTCCATGAGCCAGTGATTCGGAGGTAGGAAGTGCATCCTTGAATCGCGCTCGTACAGCATCTTGAGCGCAGTGGTTATGATGATGCGGAGGCCATCTAGGTCCAGCTTTGTGCTTATCGAGGGTAAATGCCCATGAGTAGATGCTGGAGCCACAATCTGCGACGAGTGCTCCACCCCGAGATAGGAATCAAGTCGCGGCTTTGTTGCTTCGTCAATGGGTCTTTGCGACTGAGGAAGCTCTTTGGTCTTGTAGTGCAGTACAAATGCCGTGTTTTTAAGAAACATGGTTAGCCTTTCGGTATCACTCAAGGACAGACTGCATTCGCGCAGTCGGGACGTTGATGAGTTGCTCTCGATAATTTGGGTCGTCATGCCGCTGAAGAAGTCGTCATCGTCGCTGAGCCGCAAAACAAATGTGTAGAGTTCCAGGAATAAGAGTATAACTCGCCATTCCTGCTCCTCAATGCTCTCCTCGGCCACGCTGGGTGCAGTGCTCAAGTATCGTGAAACGATTTCCACTGGACTTTCTGATCCATTTTCCATCTTGGTAAAAACCATCGTCTGTCGCATTATGTGCCACAAAAACTTAATGGTGGAGATGGAGCCAGATGCCGTGGGAATCTGCTCAACAAAGAAACGCATTCTGGTATCATCGGCACGGGTCGGGAAACAATGCAACAGTGTAAGTATGTATCCGGCCAAGAGACTTGTCCCGTGTGAGTCTGTGGACGTAGAACTGGCCAGATTGGAGGAGAAGTGTTGCAAGACGCTCGATATACCATCGTGATCCACGAGGGAGAGCAGCTGTTTCGAAACAAACGGTTCGAGGGACTGCAGTGCGGAATTGTCGTTGCTGTCCATCGAGCCGCCAGCATTTGCTGTTGGACTTATACGGAGACTGATCTCAGATGACAGATGCGTCAACTGGATCAGAAGAGCATTGAGGTAGGCGAATTCGGCCGATGGATCCAACGAGGCGCGTCCAATACTGATAAAATGCGCGAGTAACCACAGTAGATCTTGTTTAGAAGGGAACGAGCCCTGAAAAGAGGCGTAGGTAGATTGGATTGTTTCCGATAGCTTCGCGGTACAGATACTCCTCGATGAAAGCATGCTTTGAGATTCGAAAAGATTCAGGTTACTTTTTGTGAGAAAGGAAAACGCGAGAGCCTTGTAAGCCGCTTCGGACACTTCTACATTGCTCGTCAGTGGCCAGTGACCCACGACCACTGCAAGCCCCTTTGACTTACCATCATTCGGTACTGCCTTCAGTGGGCCGCTGAGTGCATCGAATAACAGTTCGGCCCATTTCTCATCTTTTAGATCCTTACACAGATCTGCCAGTGCTGTATAATAGCCATCAATCGAGTGCAAAATAGTATGTGAATCGTGTGATACAAGCTTCAAGATAAGCCTGAGTAGAAGAGAAGTATCAAAACGAGTTTGTGCCCTGTGACATATAAGCGATTAGCATGGGGTCTGTTCCAGCTTGATCGGGTGACCACCCTACACTCACTTTCCAGAAACCATGACACGGAGCGTGTATATCAAAATGTCTGTCAAGATTGAAAGGCGGGATATATGAGTTCCTCGTGGAGCAATGTGTTCGACATGAACAGATTCACATTCTTTGGCATACACGAACACCCTTTGGAGATCGTCAGGAGTTCTCTGGGAGAAGAACGACAATAACAGGTTAAAAGATAGTGGAAGACGCCCTGCTGCAGGAGAGTTCAAGCGATACAAATCATCGAAAGCGGCCCTTCGGCCATCTGCCAAGTTACGTCTCGTCACATGTCCGCGCCATGTCCTCTGGATTCTCCCCGCTGCTTTTAGCCTCTGCCGCTCCAAGTGCCTTTTTTCTCGGTCAGCTTGAGCATCCGATACAGTCTTGGTTGCGTTGGAAACAACAGATGGACTCCAGGATGTGGCGGCGAATGGGTTGATGGTTTGGCCGCTCAGGTTGACGTTGCGAGGGCGCCTCGAGGTGCCCGAGAAGGTCGAGTGCATGGTGGCAAGCCCAGACCGTTCGAGTTAAGCCCATGCGACGAAAGTATTGACGAACAAGGCTAGAGAATGTCCGCTACGCAGAAAGAAAACATGAGTGTCGTCGTTGCACCATGGATTGTTCAACGCACAGGCGTTGTTGCGTTTTCAACATAGCTTGATCGGAGCATGGAGCTTGGTCAACGGTCGGAGACTCGGAGAGCAATCGGTTGGTGACCCACCTAGTCAGAGAGGAGGCACAATGTACCTACCTACATGCATACCTACTGACCTATGTAACTAGGTATGTAGTACACTGTACACAGAGTCGCATCGAGAACGCGCAACTGAATCAGGAAGTGACCAGAGGCCGGCGACCAGCGGCAAACAGACGTTGCCTGAGAAGTCACCGAGGCCAAGGGCAGAAGTGGAGTAGGTAGGCAGTGGCTGTGGCACACTGGCACCGACTGGCAACTTGCAAGTGGGGCAGCTGGCCAGCCTGGGCCCTGGATTCCTGGAGGCGGCTGAATGCTTTGGTCCAAGAAGTCACACGCAGCAGGAAGGCGAGGCAGGAGCGCTGCTCGACGTACTTCGTATCTCGTTTTCCAAAGACAGAGCGTCTGTATGTACTATGTAGATACGGAAGCCACGAGCTCATGCGGGTGTCAAGCAAGCCTTGGGGCATCGAGACATTCAGGGTTTCCATGAACCACCAGCCAGCTGAGTACCGTGTATTGCACTCGTATTAACACTGTAAGACGCGTTATGCGCACTACGTAGCGATACAGTGCGTATCACAAACAAAGGCGGTCACATGCGGCGCCCAAAGGTACAGCGCCCAAGGAGCCGCGCTTCGCCCCAGGAAGGGCCGCTCCACCAGCCCAGCCAGACCTTGCGGAAAAATCAAATTCATCTGAAAAGGAAATTTCACTCTGCTCCTCTCCCACACAACCACCACCCTTTTATTTTCAAAAAAAAAAAAACCAAAAACCCAAACACAAGTCGGTCCAGAGGTAACGGTCATAGACCTGGTTCTCTGTTCTTGCTCTTGTTATTCAACAAAAAACTCGCAAAAAAAATTTAAAATCCTTCAAAAAATCCCCCGTCGCTCTTCCTGCGTTTGCGCAGACACAACCTTGTCACCACAACACGTCTGATTTTTGACTTCCGGCCTCCCGTCGAAAGTCGAAAATTTCTTCGGTCTTTGTCTGCCACACATCTCTGTCAGGTGTGAGGAACCGCAACCAAACTTGTTTGCTGCCACTGTTGGAACACTGTTGTTGAATAGGTATGTCTGTGTTTCGTTTCCTCGCTGTCGCTGGCTGCCGATGACTTCTGGCGACCTGTATGCTGACCCTTGGCCTTGTGGTTAGATCCAGATCCATTCATCTCCAATTATTCTCCAATCCATAGAAATGGCTGCCACCACTTCCTCCGGCGCTGTTGATCAGCTCGCCAACGACCTCAACAACACTTCCCTTACCAGTGGCGGTGATGCCAAGCCCACTGTTGACACCAGTGTCAGCGCCCTCGAAGACGCTTCTGCCACTCCCAGCTCTGCGGCCCCTCACCCCCAGAACTCCGCCTCCCTCTATGTCGGAGAACTCGACCCCTCGGTCACTGAGGCCATGCTCTTCGAGCTCTTCTCGCAGATCGGCGCTGTCGCCTCTATTCGTGTCTGCCGCGATGCCGTCACCCGCCGCTCTCTTGGCTATGCCTATGTCAATTACAACTCGACTGCGGATGGCGAGAAAGCCCTTGAGGAACTCAACTACACCCTGATCAAGGGTCGTCCCTGCCGCATTATGTGGTCCCAGCGTGATCCTGCTCTCCGCAAGACTGGACAGGGTAATGTCTTCATCAAGAACTTGGACGTTGCCATTGACAACAAGGCTCTCCATGACACCTTTGCCGCTTTTGGCAACATCTTGAGCTGCAAGGTTGCTCAGGACGAGCACGGCAGTTCCAAGGGCTACGGATTCGTCCATTACGAGACCGACGAGGCTGCACAACAGGCTATCAAGCACGTCAATGGCATGCTTCTGAACGAAAAGAAGGTCTATGTCGGCCATCATATTCCCAAGAAGGATCGCCAGAGCAAGTTTGATGAGATGAAGGCCAACTTCACCAACATCTATGTCAAGAACGTCAACCCTGACGCGACCGATGACGAATTTCGTGAGCTATTCGAGAGGTACGGTGACATCACTTCTTCATCTCTGGCTCGTGATCAGGAAGGAAAGAGTCGTGGCTTCGGCTTCGTCAACTACACTACGCACGAGAGTGCTGCCAAGGCTGTTGACGAGCTCAACGGAAGAGACTTTCACGGTCAGGATCTCTACGTCGGACGCGCCCAGAAGAAGCACGAACGTGAAGAGGAGCTTCGTCGTTCTTACGAAGCTGCCCGTCTCGAGAAGGCCAACAAGTACCAAGGTGTCAACTTGTACATCAAGAACCTCGATGACGACGTTGATGATGAGAAGCTCCGCCAGATGTTTTCCGAGTTTGGGCCCATCACCTCAGCCAAGGTGATGAGAGATGCTCCCAGCGACGGATCTGAGGCGGACGAGCAGGAGGAAGAGTCGGTCGAGAAGGAGGCAGAGACCAAGAAGGAGGACACCAAGGAGGCGACCGAGGAGGCCACTTCAGAGAAGACCTCTGAGAAGACCTCGGACAAGGCCGCGGACAAGACCTCGGAGAAGAAGGGTGACAAGAAGAGCGACAAGAAGTTCGGTAAGAGCAAGGGCTTCGGTTTCGTCTGCTTCAGCAACCCTGACGACGCGACCAAGGCTGTGGCCGAGATGAACCAGCGCATGATTAACGGCAAGCCTTTGTATGTCGCTTTGGCTCAACGTAAAGATGTCCGCAAGAGCCAGCTTGAGGCCAGTATCCAGGCTCGCAACCAGTTGCGATTGCAGCAGGCCGCTGCCGCTGCCGGTATGCCTCAACAGTACATGCAGCCCCCCGTCTTCTATGGCCAGCAGCCCGGCTTCATGCCTCAGGGTGGGCGTGGTATGCCTTTCCCCCAGCCTGGTATGGGCATGGCTGGTGTACAAGGTGGTCGACCTGGCCAGTTCCCTGGCTACCCTCAGCAGGGCGGCCGGGGTGTTCCCCAGCAGATGCCTCCTAACATGTACATGCCAGGCCAATTCCCTCCCCAGTACGGTCAGCCTGGCACGCCTCAGTTCATGGCTGCTATGCAGGCTCAGCAAGCTGCCATGGGTGGTGGCCGTGGTGGACCTCAGGGTGGCCGTGGCATGCCTCCTCCCAACGCTGGACCCGGCGGTATGCCTGGATACCCTCCTAACAACCGCCAGGCCGGTGGACGTGGAAATGCCCGCAACAACAATAGCAGCAACAGCAGCGTCCAGGCCAGTGGGCCAATGCCAGCCATCCGACCTGAGGCCAACGCCGGTTCTGTCCTGCAGCAGCAGCTCGGCGCCGCTGCTCCCGCTCAGCAGAAGCAGATGCTTGGTGAGATGATCTTCCCCAAGATCCAGGCCATTAACGCCGAGCTTGCTGGCAAAATAACAGGCATGCTTCTTGAGATGGACAACGCTGAGCTCATCAATTTGTAAGTCGAGTCCCTAACTTCTGTGGGTAATGTGCATTTTCTAACTGATGATGACATAGGATTGAGGATGACACTGCTCTCAAAGCCAAGGTTGACGAGGCTCTTGCCGTTTACGACGAATACGTTAAGTCCCAAGACCCCGAGCAGGAAGAGGGTGGTGAGGCCAAGAAGGGGGAGACCAAAGCTTAAACGGTCAAGGGACTTGCGCATGGTCCCTCTTCATGCCTCAAGACGAATGATATGTTCTTTTATGTTTGATTTCCTTTGCGTTTGATTTTTATTTGTTTCGCTTGTCGCTGAAGTCTTATCTGTGGGGATGTTTCTACTCTATTTTTATTTTTTTACTGGACGAGACTCGGTAGGCGATCAGGAAGCCTGTTTATTTTTATTTATTTGAGTCCTGTTGAAGGCTCAGATATCCGAGAGGCTCGCATTTTGTACAGATAGACTTCTTGTGATGTCTTTGCTGCAAGGGGCAAGGAAAACCAAAATACGGCTTACGAGAAACCGTGGGTATTGCTGTCTCCCGGCGCGGCGACAGCAAGCTGGCTTGATCAGCGGCGGATAAGCGTCTGAAGGTAAGGCGTTTGGAAGTCGTCGGGCAGGCAAAGAAGCGACTTGGAAGTAAGGCTGGCGTACACTATACCCCCAACCAGCCCTTTCTTCTTGCCACCAAATGACGGACGCACAGCCTATGTTGCGGAGGGGCAAGGATTGATGAATCGTGGATTATACTAGCAGGAATTCTAATGAATAAATATCCTGAATCTGAGACTTGACATGTGATCTGTGGCACGGGCATCCAGATATATAAAAAAGCAAGACTCAATAAAAACCCCTACACAATGCCTCAAAGCTTTCTTCATACGAAGCTTCTCGTCACACAACCTTCTTTTTTCGTACAATCTCTCCATCACCACCAGAGACCCACCCATTCAACGATACCTATGTAGAAGACAAGCCTCAGAAGCCAGTCAATGCAACGACTCCAGAACCGGTGGAGGCGGCTTGCTGCTGGACAATCGTCCCGGGATCGTTTCCGTGAAATGATTGAGGATACAATCCACCCAAATTTACTGTCCGACAAGCGTGTCATCTTTCGCACGCCTCCATTCCCAAAAACGCATTTACTGTAAGTACCTACCTAAGTCTTGTCCTTGTGTTTTTCCAAGACTTATAATGCGTTCAAGGGAAAACAAGACTTTGCAAAAATGCGTTTGGGGGAGTAAGGCGTGCGGAAGATCATACCTAAGCTCGTCGGACTGTAAATTTGGGTGGATTGTATGCCCAAAACCATTTCACGGCGGGGGGTAGGCGGAATAATTGTTCAGCAGCAGCAGCAGCCGCCGCCATCAGTTTGGGGCCCGTCACATTGACTGGCTTCTGGGGCCTCTTTTCTAGTTATTCCAACTTGGGTGAGTTGAATCGAGAACAGCCCCGGCGCATTTGCTCACCAGTCAGTCCTTTTTGTTTTTTTTTTTTTCAATCTGACTCTTCACCGTTTGTGGGGTCCATGACGTAGGTACTTGGGTACCTAATGCTACCCTATGTGATTACTATTTGTCAGTAGAAGACGTCTTGTGCAGCCCGTGACACGCTGTATTTTGATGGGCTCAATCTTATGCTACGAAACTGTTTCTACTGGATCACGGCGGACGGTTGGGCGGCGAGGCCGCGAAATTGTTGGGATGAAAACACTGTCACGTGAGATCGCGTGAGGGACGCGCGTTGAGCGGCGATACACGCGTCAAAACAAACCCGTCATTTGAGAGGCTGGGGAATACAATTGAAGAGCTTATAAGTTGTTAAGCCGCTCCCAAGCTTGAACAAAAGGGGGGGTTGTCGCCGCCTAACCAACGCCATGATTACATGTACATACCACGCACACTGCCAGAGAAGACGATACATGCATACTCCGTACATATATACATACAACAACATTGATTTGCTACATTGCGCCCAACTATTCGGCTATTCCCTCTTGCAGCTCAAAACGCAAAACAGATCAAGACCAAATAAAATAATGAAACAGGAAAGAGGACCAAGCATCGGGACAAGGAGACCGGTCCCGGAACTGAAAACCGAAACTAACACGGAACGCCATACCACAGAGAATTGCGCGAACCGGGGAGAGAGGCAAGGAGGTGAAGAATGGGGATAGAAATGCAGCGCTCCGAAAAAACGCCAAGTGTTGAAGAAGAAAGATTGGAAAAAAAACCCTTGAAAGGAATCCTGCTCTATCCTTGATAGTCCCGGAACATAGTGCTGGAAATAGTCCACAGATGCGGAAGAGTCGGAGGGTTATGTTAATGACCAAGATTGCTTTGCTTGTATAAAGATCAAGCCAGCAGATTGTTTGTGAAAGGAGTGCTGCGCTGTGCAGAGGAAGTATATTGACGTGAAATGGTTGGGAGTACCAAACGTCCTGCTTTGGACAGAAATGGGGGAAGGGGGGAAGGGAGAGATATGTCGGATATATACGCTATTATGATCATATTGATGATATATGTGTGCGATCGTGCCGCGCGCATCATTGTCGTTATTATCATTGCCGCAAGTATAGTTGCCGTCATCGTCATCATCGTTGTTGTTGTCGTGCCATTTGCCGTTGCCGTTATATTTATCGTCGTCGTCATCATCATCGTGCTCATCATCCTCCAATCACCCATCCCCCGGCGAATCCAACACCCGCCCATCAATCTCTGCCGGCAGCTGATTATACCCCCGATCCACCGTGTACAACGCCTCCATGACCTTACTCTTCTGCTGAGCACGCACCTCCCACAGATAATCCCTCACCTCGACAATGCCCCGAATCTGATCCTCCAGCGTCAATGTCGAAGAATTCTGCCCCCGGAGGAGCTGTGAGGCGAGTTTCCCGCGGAGACTCTCCAGGGAAGACTTTAAAGTGAGGAGCTTGCCGTGGTGTCCGACGAGGTTACCCTTATTGCGGACGGTTTTGGCGCGCACGTCATGGAGGAGGGCTTGGTTTTTTTTGAATTTGCGCAGTTTTTTGGCGTGGGAACCTAGCATTCGGGTCCAGAGGTTGGAGAGAAGTTCAGCTTCGAATTCGTCTTGTGTGGACGATTCGTGGACGACAGTGCGGGCGAGGCGGAGGAAGTTGGCGTCGATGTCGTCGAAGAGGGCGAAGAGGCTGATGGAATTATGGAGTTCAGTCTGGATGGCTTCTTCGAGGGTGGAGAGAAAGTTGTTGAAGATGATCTGGACGAGGCGCTGTTCGCGTTGGGGGTTGGATAGGCCAAAGATTGCGGTGACGAGGCGGCCGAGGCGGGTGGGCTGGCCGATGGCGTCTTCGAGGATGGCGATTGAAGTGAGGAAGTTGTGGATGTTGTCGTAGACGTGCGATATAGAGGAGGGGGGTGGTAACGAGTTGAGTCGTTGTAGGTGCGCTTTTGCCCAGTCCATGACGGTGATAATGCTGTTAGGGGGAGGGCATGTATGTGTGAGAGTCGGTTCGCATTAAGGAGAGTGCGTCTTGGGGGAAGAAGGGGGGGGGAACAAGCCACTAATTTTGCCCTTTCATCTTCTTTCTTTTGTAGACCTACCCGTCAATGTCTCCATCGACATGTGTATGAAACCTCGTATAGTCCAGCACAAGCCTCTTCATCGTCTCGCTCACCGCATCCAGGCTCTGTACGATGACTTCCGCATCCGCCATGCCGCTCACCCTTATCGACTCGGCTAGATCCCACACGGCGATGCTTGTCGCTTGTAGATGGTGAACGTGCGCCACGGCCGGTTCCGAAAAATAGATGAGCGGCTCAAACGCGCGCGCGATGCCCGCAACCTTGACCAAGTCGCCCGCCGGGAGGGGCGCGGCCGGCTTGACCAGCATGCGCATGATGGAGATGGACACAAAGGCCGCGAGGAGAGTCGATAGGATAGAGAGCCAGTTCTTGATTATGGCGCGGCAAGTTTGCTGCACGAAGAGGAGGGCGGCTTCTATCGGCTGGGTGCGCTGCTGGACCTCGGCGCGAACGGCAAAGCGGAAATCTGGATGCAAACCGGATATGTAAGCGGTTAGAATTGCGTAGTTGATAAGAGATGGGGAGTTTGTTCTTGGTTGTTTTTGGGTTCTTCTTCCCATAAGTTTTTTTTTGGGTAGGGAAATCATTCCTTCTCCTTTCTTTTTCAATCTTTCTTTCTTTCTTGTCCTCTCCCCGTGACAACATCGTATTTCTACTCCAACACATCCACTTACAATTGTCCGACCCTGACGATCCTCTAAAGTCCAGCTCCGGCGATGCCCTGGTCTCCAGCCCCAACGAATCTCGCGGTTCCGGGTCCAGTGATAATCTGCCTTCCCGCGGTTCCATCCACTGCGGTGCTCCAGACCCCAGCCTCTTCACAGGAGGCGTCATTGAATTCGCCCTGGCCCTCACCGCGATCGTCTTTGCCTCACCTCGCCGAGGACTTAGGCTCTGCTGTTTCCCTGGACGCGAGCCCAGCTGCTTCTCCGAACTCAAGCTCTGCGGCCTCACCGGACTCGGACTCAACTGCTTCACCGGACTCAAGCTTCCCAGCGGCAACCTCGTCCGAATAGCCTCCTCCAACACCTCCCGCCCCCCATCCGAGTCACTATCCTCCGCACCACGCAGCGCAGCCCAGTGCTGCCTAGCAGACTGCCTCTCCTCTTCTCCTAAATCCTCCTGCAGCGGATGCGGATGCTTCCAAAACCCGCTGTTGCGATCTCCGTTGCCGAGTCTCCGCCACGCCGGCGGCGAGAACCCACCTACTGAACCGATGTCGGAGTCCACCTCCTCCGCCTCGAGATCCTCCATGGCTGGTGGCGGGCTGGGCAGCAGCAGCACCGCTGGCGAGGGGGAGTGAGAGTGCGAGTGAGAGGGGCGCATCGACGTCGGACTGGCGGGGGTTTCGAAATCCTGCAAGGAGGCGTCTAGGCGGTCCAGATGATCGGCCGCCATCGTCAGTGTAAGTCGTTTTGGGCCTCGAATTCGGCGCAACAATAAGAGAGCGATTTCCGACAACTAATTGACGATCTTGCGAGATTCGAGCAAGCGTCTTCTCACTATAGGGTAGCCCTCGAAGTCGAGGACCCAAAGTCTTGGCGTTGGTCGCCTTGGTCTTGGTTTTGGTCGTCGCGGCTGCGCCAGTCGCAGTCGCAGTCGGTGCCCGAAAGAGGGAAACAGATTTCAGTGCAGATGGCAGCCTCGGTATTGGGACACTGGCCCACGGAATGCGCGGTAGAGGCAGCAGTGGTAGGCGCGGGATATACAGCCCCGCGAGGATGAAAAGTACCACGACGGTGGCTAGCCAGGTACTCGGCGCGATGTTGATGCTGATGAGCGAGACGTTGTTATTCACCGTGACCAGAGAGGGCATGGAGCCGGTGAAGAACATCGGCAGGCTGTTGTTGCGCGCGTTCGAGCAAGCAAGCAAGCAAAAGCCCCTTTGTATTCTAGAATCGGACTTTTGATTCGGAAACAGGGGTAATGCTTTTTAAAATGTTGGCTTTTTCTGTTGTTGTTGTTGTTGCTGTTGCTGTTGCTGTTGCTGTTGTTGTTGTTGTTCTTTGTATCTCCCTTGCTTCTCAATAATAACGGGGCGGGAGTTGTTTGTAAATAGATGGTCGTCTTGCGCCTGTTTTTGCCGCGCGCGTTGAACTGAAACGTCCACCGATAGCTCTTTTCGTCGTGTAAACCACTGTCCGAAGTACCAACACCAGATTAAAGATTTTCTTATAAAATTTGCATTCCTTTTTTTGATTCGTCTTTCTTGTAGAACCAAAAAGGGTCGGTTGCTGGAGAAAGTACAACAACGAGGGGGGGGGGGGATGATGCACAAAAGCGCAGTTGCGGGCGTTGTAACTTGTGGGGGGGCGGGTGGTAAGTAAATGGGGAAGATGGAATGGGGAAAACCGTTTTGGCGAAGAGGTAGATATGTGGGTCTTTGCTCGGCGCACCCCGTGGCACGGTGGCAGACGATTGGCTATTGGCGGGGGCAAGCGCCAGAATTGTCCACTCACACGTCGGCTTGGCACTTGCTGGCCACGCGCAGGGAGAGGGGAGCGGGGTGATGCCGAGCGACGTTCGAACTGGAGGAGACGGAGAGAACGGAGAGACGGAGAAAAGAGGAAGGATGGGCGGGTTTCGGATAATGGAGAGGTTGGGACAAGCTGCTGCAGTCTTACCGAGTTGCTGCGGTCCTGCGACTCCTGTAACTGCAAGCTGTCCGCTGTGGGACGTTGAACCACCCGATGCATAATCAGGACTCAGGAGTACATACTCCGTACACACATCTTCGTAGCACAGCTTGCTGGCAACTTGATGTGCGAACGTGGTGTGTAGCGATGCTGTCGCGGCCCTTGCTGATGCGCTGGCCAATCACCTCATTGCTGTCTGTCGCATCCAACGCCAGTGGAGCATTCACACACACCTTCAACACCTTCAGGTGACTCGCTTTGGCAATCACAACAACCACGTCAGGGGAAGAAGAAAAGAAGTAGAAACAGTTTTCGTATCCCGCTATCACGCTAGCTCTTGTACTTTTCCTCATTAGCAATACTGCCGGCTCTTCCCTTCTTTGGGCCAGCTAAAACACAAGATTGGCCAAAGACAATTGAAATGCACTGCTCAAAAGAGTGGAATTGTGCTCTCCCACCATTTGCGCCTCCCGACACCACCATTCATTCACCCTCCACCAACACGCACACGCACACGCACACGTGCTCGCTATTCATACAAGTCAGGCCACCCTACTTATGGACTGCCTAGTCAATCTTCGCATTCGCCAAGCTTCGCGCCGCTGGATTACTCAGGTTGTTGATTTGCTTCATAGCCTTTTGCTTATACTTGCTCTGCTTGCGAAGTCGCTTCCTTGCCACCATGACCGGCACCGAGCTCTTGGTCACGAGGTAGTTAGAGAAGGATCCCAAAATGACTCTAAATATCCCACCAAAGTCAGCAAGTCTGATTCCATAACCCGCAATCGCGGCTTTCCTTGGCACGAGCAAGGAGGAGTCGTGGTGCCAGTCAATGATACGTACCCTTTAAGCGCGCTGCGCCCGCGACTACCAATCACCACCAGCGTAGGATTGATAAGATCGATGACTTCCGTGATAAGGTGTCTCGGATTCTTGCAATGCAAAACTTCCACAATGACTCTGACTTGCAAACGCGTCTTTCGCAACAGCCGTAGAACCTTGTCCGTTATTTCCTGAACGGCTCGAGACCGTTCATCCACCGCTCTCTGCGTGTCACCTCTGTTGGAAGGCGCAGGCGACGACCCTGGTGTTCTCCTCCCAGTGGAGTCGCCTCGCAATTGCAGTGCTGAGGCCCGCCTCAAATCGAATACGGGAGACACTGGTGCTGAATAGCCCTTGGCGTTGGCCACGGTGTTGATGGCCGCTGCTTGCTCGCGCATCGCCTTAGGTTCGTCGGGTACCAACGAGCCATCACCTGTCACGATTCCTGTTTCCTCATCCACGCAGTAAATCGCAATCAGCGTGTCGCCGTCTCGTAGTACAGTGCCAATCGCCCACTCCAGAGCATGTGTCGACTCATCACTCAGATCAGTCGCGACCAGGTACTTTCGCAGCCGTTGATTGTCTTCTTCCGCCGCTTGCGCAATCTTATTGTAGTCTCCACGGTAGATGATGCGGATCGAGCGATGTGAATCGGGAGCGCTCAATACGTTTGTCATGGAAAACGACAGCTTCTGTGCTCGCGCGATATCGTCCATGTCTGCTTCTTCATCTGAGTCAAACGTCGATTGCGTGGCAGAAGCTGGATTCTGATCGTAGCTCGTTCTCGGATGAATTCCTCCGCTGCCTCCACCTCCCCCCTTGGAAGGCTTGACAATATCACCCGAAGACTTTGTAATCCTAATTTCGGGTTCCAATAACGATCTGTACGTGTAGGTCTGGCTGTGCTGGGATGCAATCTTCGACCCTGCCAAAATGGTTAGCTTATAAAATTGGCTGAGAAGAAGGACGAGGGGCTTTATGTGTGTCATGACAATGGGATTCAGTGAATAATTACTGCGAGAGACCTACTTTCTTCGTCGGCCGCAGCCAATAGACTGAGAGTCCGCCGTTCACCTTGTCCAGCCGCCGTGCCACTCGCGCTAGATTCAGCCTCCTCGTGCGCATCTGGATTGAGCAGCCTCGGAGCCGTCTTACGGCCACGATCCTCATCATCAGATGATCGCGACTCATCGTCGTCGCTCGATTCGAGGTGCTCGCCATCCGGCCCAAGATAGTCCTTGATCAGCCGTCCCTCGCCCGCATCATCTGAACGCTTCCGCATGGGCAGCTGCGATAGACTTCCACCGGAGAAGGCCAGATTCGCGTCGGACAATCGGCGGTACGCCCTGCTTATATCGACTACCTGGCCGCCATTAAGCATAGCCTTGTTCGCCGGCAGCATGGACTGGAAAGTAGCTGGCGATCGAGAACGAGCGGCCCACCGGTCATGAGGTGACTTGGACTGAGCGTGACCTAGCCGCCCAGAGACAGAAGAGTTGCGCCCTCGATCTACAGGTAGCTGCAAGCTACTCAAGTCTGCATTGCGGAGAGCTTCTCCCAGCGCGGCATTGGGCAGCCTCTTGCTGCTGCCGCTTCTGGACCCCTTTTTGTTTGCATGATTTCCAGAGTATTGGGGCAAAATACCCGCGAACTGGTACTCGGACACCCGATCAGACCTTGCCCTCGAGCGGGGTCCGAAATCAGCGGGCTTGAACGCAGCATCGGAGCCGCTCTTCCGATGAAAGTAGCCTGGCGACGAAGAAGAAAACGGCTTGAATGTAGGTTCGTTTGGTGTGGCAGGGCTAGAGCTTCCACCGTGGAGAGACGCAGGAGGGGACGGGGCGTCGACGTCGAGCATACTCCGTACAGGCGCTTGTTGGGTCGTGATCGGGCTGTCTATATCCAACATGCTCCTTACCGGAGCCTGCGTTGTCTGGCCATGTGACGATTGGGAAGGCTCCTCCTCGATATCGAGCATGCTCCGAACCGGCGATCGCGGGGCGTTGGAAAATGGGGACGATGAGCGCATTCTCGTAGGAGAGGTGGCATTTCCCAGATTCTTGTTCTCTAGTAGCTCCAGGACCTCCTGCCGTTCCATGTCGAGCATGGCGTCGATGCTCATTGGCCGATGTCCCGACATCGTGGCGGTTTGTTGATGGGCGCAAGCTTATCCGGGCGAATACTGGAGAGGAAAGCTGCGGCGAATCGTGTAAAATATGTATGTTGTTAATGCTTCCTTCGTTCTCTTTTTGTACTTTTTTCGTCCTTTCTTCGTTTTGTTGGCTTGTGTTTTTTGCGCAACCTTTTTGCGTCCGAGTAGAGTAGTTGGAAAAGAAATACCGAAAGCGGTAAGAAGGGATACGCGTCTGTAAAACTCAACCCGCCGCAGTGTCAAATGCAATGTGTAGCACGAAGAACAAGCTCGCCAGAACTTGCGAGGGAATCCGGCGTTCCAGGGGAGCAGTCCCTTGAAGGTCGAAGAGCGCGTGACGGAGAAGGCACTGCAGGCGGTGTGCAACCTAGCTATTGCTGTCGGTCAAGGTCTACTATAGACAATACAAGCGTATTGCGAGAGCTTCTGGAGTCTGATAGAAAATACGAGAAGTGGGATTGATTGAAATGATGGAAAGTGATGGTATGTATGTTGGGAATCATGTGAGGAGGTGGGCTTGACGACGAAGTACGTACCTCCCCCATCACAGTGGGGAACAGGAATCACAGGCCAGCCACCGCAAGTTGCCGGCTTGCGCCTACCTATTCCCTGGAAACGCCAATACGGATGCCGACTCGGCTGCGCCTCGACTACCTAAAAAAGCACCGCCACAAAGTCCCATGACGCCAGTCCGGAGCCAACCCGAACCAAGACGTGCCAACTCATCGACGTGTAATTGTGCGGCCCAAGCTTTTCTTCTATGCAGGTACGCAGTACCAGGCCCTGTAGGACAGAATCACATGCTGATACGAGACGTCTCAGTACACAGTCGGATGTATAGGTATACGTATGTATTCTATGTGTCATGTTCAGACTTGTACTGGCATCGTGCTGCTTGTGCCACCAAAGAGTCCATGAGAAGGAGATGATGCTCAGTTTCTCATGTCCAACATCCATCAGCGGCATCGCTTTTCTATTTGTACACGCAGTATTTCTTCTTTGCGGCGTGACAAGCCCCAAATACTAAGCGTTGGCAGTACTCACATCCACAGGCCCTATCCCAAACATCCGATCGCACAGCATCATATATTGTACAGAATTTTCCCAGGCCGCTACCGTCACCCCATCCCGGCTTACCCACTCACTTCTTCTTCTTGCCCACTTTCCGTGAATTAATGTTAGCTCGCGCCGCTGTCGCCACCTTGTGAACCTGTCTCCTCTTCTCCCAAACCGTCGATCTCCCCTCCACCACCGCGATAATCTCGTCCGCAATACGGTGCGGGAACTGCTTCTTGCCACTACCCTTTGAGGGCTTCTTGTCCACCACATCCAAGATCCATTGGATCGCTAATCGTCGTCTCTGTCGGACATTTAACGGGGAGGGCAGCTCGAGAGCGCGACCACCACCACCAGCGCCGGCGATGTTCCGGATCGAGAGAAGAGGCGCGACTGAGTCGATTGCAAGCGTGATGTAGAGGATGGGATTCAGGGGCAGGTGAGATGCCGGGGGTGAGCCAGGCAAGAGAGGGTATTTCGAGCTGTAAATCGGGGCGGGGGCCGTGCGGAGGAAGTTCATGACCATTACGACATTCTGTTTAGAAAAAAACCAAGGTTAGCGAACTCAAGAGATCCATCATCATCATCATCATCATTGTTATTATCAAATCAAGCAATGGAAGAGAAAAAGAAGAGGCATTCTCATACACTTTGCGCAACGCTGAGCTTTCCATCTACCATGAGCAGCCTCGTGAACTGCTCGATAGCGGGATGGTATCTCTTCTTCAGGTGATAGTCTGCAGCGTATGGCTTCGGCGGCAGTCCGAATTTGTGGCCCGCCTTTCGTTCTGCAAGCTGGCGAGCTGCCCGCTCGCGGAACGACAACGTTGTTTGCGTCGTCAACTGAGTGGCTTGGCCGATCTCACCGTCTTGTTCAGCCTCTCCGGCCGTACCGCTGGACAAAGCAGTCTCTGCTTCTTGCGGGTCTAGAATCGTGCCGTCGCGGTACAGGACTTCTTCCTGGGCCGTCGTTAAGCCCTCCTCGCCCGTGGTTACCGGTTTCTTGCCCCCGTACATCAGTTGCACAAGAGTGTCATCGTCGAGAAAGCCAGAGCTTAAACTATCAGCCAGCTCGCTTTCCTATGCGATTTAAGTCAAAAATTATGTTCATTCCGGCCGCTCGACCATCAGAGCCAGAATTTCCCCAGAACCCTCCAGAAGGTTTGCTCGTACTTACTTTTTCGGTAAAAGCTTCCGCTTCAGAGACTGGTGAAATTGGAGCGGTCCCATCGTCTAGACTCGAAGGCGCTGGCTTTACAGATGTATGTTCTGTTGGTGACTGGTTCGAGGGGAGACCAGGAGGCTTATTCGTCGTGTCGGCCGAGTATGTTCGCAAGACGGCGACGGCGGCGAAGATGGAGTCGCTTCGCTGTGTAGCAATGGGACGCGTGCGCACTGCTAAAGCTCTGCATGCCCCCCATACTCGTGCTGCCGAGGACATGATGACGGCTGTGTGCCAATGCACTCCGGACTGGAATATTGTCGAGAAATCGCCAGCGTCCTGGCGTTGCGACTTGCTGTACCAAAAATTCCCAACTGCGTGGTAATGGATTGAGTTGTTCGGAACAAAGCCGGGCCGGACGCTTATGTAGCGGCCACTTCGCGGCGATAGATACAAAATAGGTGTATGTGTGTGCACGTGACGTCTACCATGTACTATGTACCGCCCGCGGCCCAGCGTTATCGGACCTCCAAGTATCCATATTCGACAATACAAGGTACCTTATTGACGAAGCGAAGCGGAGCCATTTCTACACACTCGAGGCTCTCGAATCTCCATGGCTTAGTCATGAAAAGCTTGGCGAAATGATTGGCTTTCGTGTGCTTTCGTGTGCTCTCGTGTGCTCTGTGAACCTGAGTCAGATCGACCGTTGATTGGCCAGCTTTGCCCCTGCGCCCACGGCGGCACCGTATTGTACCCAGTTACCTAGGTTGTAGAGCCTCAGGAGCCAGAGGTATCACAAGTTACAACGAATCAAATGATGCGCTCATCCTGAAGCTATGCCTCGACAGTCAAGGTCGTGTTGGGCACGGCTTCCCTGTGAATCTAGGCTCCGAACTCCATCATACTGCCGATCTGTATGATAACTGTCGCATCTACCTTGCGCAAACAGTGACACAGGCCGAGAAATATTCCCACCAGTGCGACAAAGTGATACATACATTCCCACCATCACAAGAACAAGATCCTGCATCCTTCGTTCAAATAATTGAACAGATTGGGTAACCTGTCTTATTTCATCTTATTCGTACATTGCGGCATTGCTAGCCTCCTCCAAGCCCTCTGCTCTGACTCCCGCCATCGCTGTCATTGCAAGTTCATCCAAAATATTCGTCCGCAACGGACTACATGTGCTGGTACCAAACAGCTTTTCCAAAAACAGAAATGATACACAAGAGGGCAAGGAAGAGCGAACGGAATACGAAACCATATAAAAAAACGGAACAAATAAGAAAGATGCGTGCTGACAACATGGATCTGCTCCAAGAATCCTCCATTTCCCAAACTGTACAGAAAGTAAATGATCCAAAATTTCAACAAACGATGCCGGAAATGTCCTGTTTTTGTTCTTACCATGTTTCTTTATCCCGTGGTTTTCTCTTTCCGTGCCTTTGCTTCCTTTGGACTCCTAGCTTTCTTTTGGGCATCTAGTAATTTTGATTGTGTCAACAGCTTTCTCACCAAGGCGTTACCACACTGAGTAGTTATTCGCCCCTCAATGGAAGACTAACCATAGAAGCGCATAGGAGTGCAGCAACAAAGTATAGCACATCTTCATCCAGATCGCTACTAATGACCAACTCCCATGGAACGAACAAAGTCGTCAATCGGTATCGATGGACGGAGATCAAATTTAGTACCAGGTACCCCACGACCTATACCTCGGCTGGTCGTTGACCGTACCGAGCCACTTGATGGCACATTCCGCGGCGTCTTCTCTGGCGTTGTTGAGGTTTTTCCCGTCATACCAGTAACGGGCGGCCAATGTTTGGCCGTATACGGTGACCCGGCTAGACCAGGCCGTTCGTCCACCTAAGGAGGAAAAAAAAAAAAAGAGTCCCACGTCAGCCTCTGGGTCAAGTGCCTTCATATGAGCGTAGTCTAGAGACCCAAAGCACAAATGGACAAACCTCGACGGTCGGACACGATCTGAAAGACGGGAGGCATAAGTTGGGCGCCCCGACATATTTCTAACGGCGATAATTAGTATTCGCTGGGACGAGAGATTATTGATCGATTGACAGGCCATGCATACCTTCGAGTCGATCCTGCCAAGAGGAAGTGCTGGACGCACTGGACCCGCTAGAGCTATGGGCTCGAGATGGCATCATCATCCTGAAATTGGTTGTAAGGTGTGGTAGCCAAAGATGGTGATGTTATAAGGGGTGGAAGAAAAGAAGCTGTCGTGACAGAAGAAACTGGCGCTTTGAAGCCAGTTTCGATGGTCAGCCGTCGGCAAGCTTGGTGGGCGAGGCAGAGGCTTTGAGTAGCTACGACTCACGAGAAACAGATCAGGTGGGCTAGTATGAGACGGATGGGAAAATGTCAGACACAGCGTGGAGACCTGGTGTGTTACTCGTTATGTGACGGCGCGCGAGTCTCAGAGAACTTGGGGGCAGCGCCACGAGCCTATTATATATATTTTGGTCGGGCGATGAAAAGACCGGTGAGAGCGATTAAGAAATGCCGCGGGGCGTGAGTGAGGAGGGACAAGCGCGGTGAGGCGGATTCTCACTATCTGTTTGGTGTTACTCTATCATCAGATGAGGCCACACGCGACGGCTTTGGGCGGTAAGTTGGTGTCAGGTTGATCTCTGTGGGAAGGTCAACGGGAAGACAAGGTCGAACAATTGGAGGTTTTGGACAGAGTGCTGTACCGCGGAGTACAAAGTAGATCAGGACTGAGGAGAGACGAGAGAGGGACGAGGGAGAATTACTTATGATGAGATGCTACGATGGCAGGCCAATCCGGCCCAACGAACGGGCTCCCGAAACAGGGTGGCACACAGCGACTCGAGCTCAGAGCCCAGACACGCGGGATAAACTGGCATGGTCGTAATGGTCTGATGCTCCAGTGCGTTGGTGCTTGCAAGCTTGTACAATTTCAGACGCGGATAAGGAGTCTCTCGTTTCTTTTTCCCTCCTCAGTGCGATGTGATGGCGGGGCGTGCTGTGCATAGGTACGGAGTACATTGTGTCTCCCAGAAACTGGCCCAGTCCCCCAGTCAGAGTCTGCGAGCCATGCGCGGCTGGCGAGAAAGAGGAAAAGGGGTCGAGACTTGAATGTCAGGGATGAGTTCATTTTCAAACGTTTGATGGCTTGTGCTCTATGGTGCATCAGCGTGGAATCGCGTTGGTTCGAGCAACGAGCCTGCCATGCTTCAGAGGCGTCATGACGAGTTGGTCAGATGGGAATGGGGTCGACCAGTGTATCGGACAAAGTTGCCTGTCACAAGGGAAGACTGTGGCGTGTACAATATTATGTTAGGTATGCATTGGTAAGTACGTTGGAGCGTGAGAGTGTACGGGGAAAGTTGTACATGGGATTCGGGAGTCCGTCAACGACGTCAACTGGCGCGACAAAGCCGCCACGCGATGGAGACAGGGGAAGGGGAAGCCATTGCCGGGAACCAGGGCCGGCCCAGGAACAAGGATCCAACTTGTACATAGGTACGAAGATGTACATACTCCGAGATGCGTTTGGCTCGATGCCAATCTAGCATCGGGACCTGCAGCTATGTAAGCCCGTTTCCTCGAACCGTCCTGAGTCTTGCCTCTTTGTGGATTGACTTGTTGCAACAAAGGCCTGACGCCCACTCAGGATGTATGTAATCTGACATGGCTGGCAATCAGACAATCAGGCGATCAGGCAAGCACAAAAACACACAAACAGCACACACGCACACACGCACACCGATCACAGCACACAGCAACACACACAGACGGCCTGCACACAGCGAGATACGTGCTGTAATGCGATACGCCTCCGCCGACACCGTCCGAGTCCGACCGAATAACGCCATATTGTCAGGCACCGACGTCAACAGGAGAAGGTGTCGCGAAAATTCATGGTCACCGAACACATCGGCGATGCTGCGTTTTCGTGCTGCTCTAGGGGGGCGACTTCTAGACAGCGGGCAGCTACAGCGCGACCGCTACATTTTCTTTTTTTTTCAATCTGGCGAAAAGACGAGGTTTAAGACAAGTCTGAAGGCGAACCCGAAGGCGACTCGAGACCAGTTTGAAGACGCGATGCCATCATTTATGGCCCTTGTGCGAGAAGCCGACCCATCACACGAAGCGAGGGCCGAATGCTGCACACGGGGCTGGAGCCCCATCGACTCGGCTCCGGGCGGCAAAGGGCAATCTCAAACGTCCCTGTTCCATCATCCTCCATCATCCGTCATCCATGTTATGGCATCCATGCATATGCCTTATCAAGACTCGAGACCGCCGCAAACCCGGCCCGCCGTTCCGCCCGCAACAGCAGCAGCAGGAGCATGGCTTCAAAGCGTCCATCTGAAATCTCGCCGCGGCTGACCGAGTAGGTACGTGGTAACAACACCACCCCTCCAATGCATGAGAGCGGCTTATGCCATCAGCCAAGAAGGTCCCAGGAAATCCTTTTCGTCAATTCGTCGGATGTCTCCGAGCCTGAAGCTTCGATCGAGCCAAGATTTCAAGCTTAAGTTGTAAGCTTCAAGTCACTACGCCTCACATGATACATTCCATCTCCATCCAACGACGCAGTAAATACTTCGATCGTCTTGCTCTCGAATCCAGAACCCGACTGAGCGAATGCCGGGCGCCGTGCCTTGCAGCCTTACATGTCAACTTCCTGCTAGCGACTCTTTGTGGAAGGATCCTACATTCCCCGGTTTGTACCACCAGCGGTATTCATTGGTATCGACCGTTGACGCCTGCGGAAGGCCCCCTTGGTGCTGGACGGAACAGGAGGAGATGGACTGCCGTTGAGACCGTCCTCCTCGGTCTGATCTAAGCGGTGAGAAGTGCCAGTATGGACATCCACAATGACGCTGACCTCTGTCGCGGGCTGGGCGTACATGTCTTGCCAGTGCAGCGACTCTGGAGACTGGCCAGAGAGTTTGAGTCCACAGGACACAGATGTGCTGCAAGAACTTTCCAGCGTCACGCCACTTGGTTACTTTGGCCAACGCAGCTGGTGGAAAGAAGCGCCGTTTTTGCGAAGTCACCACAGCCCTGGCGATCAATTCTGCGTGACTGATGAATACCTGGGTCTCAATGTGCCTAACATGTTGCGATCCGGCAAGTCATTGATCGAAGCAGTTATCGAGACTGGCTTCTAGCCTCTTGGTAGACCTACGTGACCTTTATCCATCCACTACGGGCTGTATTGAGCGATTGAAACCCGTGGTCTGCAGAGTTCACAACAGAATAGAGTACGTGGAGGCTTTTGCGACGACCAAGATGCTTGCATCATCTTTCTACCAGGTCCTCTTAATTTGTCCAACATCACAACTCAAAAACAGTATGTATCCTCCAACGAAGAAGACGGCATGGGGATGAAGCTGTTTTAATAAGACAGTCGGACCGAGAGGCCTTCGTCGAACAGCATTCAATGACAGAAAGATACTGCTCAATAGCCCATGAGGCCGGCTGAGCGGGGATGAGGAGATGATCCCGCAGCATACCTACCTCCCTGCCTAGGTACGTACAAGGACATGTTTCCCGTTCATCCAATCCCGAAGCATCTCACTGCCATCGCGTGACCACGCATAGGGCCCTGATCTCAATGTGTTGTTTGTTCAGGCCGTCATGACACGGCATTGCGCGATTGTGCGTATGGAGATGTATGTGTATGTAGGTAGGTACCTTGTTTACTCTATACGTGTATCACCTATGCTCATTGCTTCTACAAATGCCTTTCGCAAGTTGCAACGCCTTGATTCCCCCGGCCGCAGATGACGTCAGATCGACCCCCCGCCGAGCAAAATCCCTGCCTGACGCGCCCAACTCCCCTTGGCTCCCAAACACGCCGATGTACGCCGACGAAAGTGCCACGAGCATAAATTGGCCACCCTTTTCTTTTGCTTCATCTTATTGAGGAATTGAATCTAGCAAGAACTTCTGCGTGGAGGTGAACATGCTGTGCCTTTGTAGACCGTTTCTTACATTACATTGTTTGGAGTGTTGATACATAGCATAGGGGATGGGGGGAGCAGGGACGACGCTGAAGGGCGTCTGGGGGTGATGTCTTGCTTTATAGTGACATGACTGAAATGAATAGGATAAATGGGCTGGCTCTGCGAGTTTGATCTTTTTGGCTCAAAGTAATGGATATTGGCATTGAAACCTATACTGATGCTCATTGCTGACACTGGGGATACTGTTGCTTAGTTTTGTTGGGTTTATTGATTGCTTCATTTACAGTGTCTTGTTGTCCACGTGTCAAACACGCTGTGATGTGAGCACCCGCACAGCGCGGCCAAGGCAATCTCCCAAAGCTTCCGACTTCCTTTTCACCAGGACTGCCATGGGAAAAGAACATTACGGGCTACAAGATCGCTAAATAAGACGCAGGATGGTGTGTTGGCGAGTTATCGTCACATGATATTCTTGCTACACACGCACACATAACTCTGTGGGGGAAAACGCGCAGCGTAAATCGGGGTTCGTCAAGTCGGTATAAACATAGCGTCACCATTTCAGTGTAAATAGGGTGTCAATTGACGTCCACGTACATACTAGGACGTTTTCATGCCAGCGTAAAAGGGTTACTCGTGCCCTCAAACGCATCAATCTTCCCAAAGAAGTGCTTCGCATCCCCGTAATACTTGACTCTATACGTCCCCGGTACAGCATTACCGTACGTCTCCCACGAGACATCCACCTCGCTATATCCGAGAAGGGAATTCGTCCGCCGCCACGAGTACACCAGAAACCAGTCACAGTCGTTTTTTACCTGCGTCCAATCGCCTCCCGTCTTCTGCTGCTCAATCGCCGCAAAGGTTCCCTCCAGACGCAGGTTGTTTCGGGGATTGGCGCCTTGGAAAGTCACCTGGACGACAGAACCTACCTTGTAAGAAGGGTCAGGCTGGCGCATGACTTGGCCAAATGACCTACCCAGGGGAGCATTATCCACGATGACGCCCAGTGTGAAGGAGAGCACGCTGCCGCGGTTGTCAGGGGCTGGCGCGCCTTGCTCCGGCGTAGAGATCGCATCTGGACGGAGGTAATGCATGTTGCTCAGGGTCAGGTTGATGTAGGCGTTGAGTTCGTGGGGACCAAAGAGCGTCGAGGCGCCTTCGTACCGCTGTACCTCGTATTCTTCTGGTGTAGCGCAGTAGTGCGCGTAGCTGTTTGCTGGGCCTCCCAGGACGACAATGGGCTTCTCGGTCAAGAACGTGGCTGCCTCTTTGGCGATGGCAGCTTTCCACCTTCGGCCGGACATGGTAGTTGCTTCTGACGGGGAGACAATGATGACGAATTGGCCGACGCGGAGCATTTGTATGTCCACAATGTTGGGGGCCCAGGGGTATGGTTCGTTGATTTCGCCAACGTCGAGGAGAATCGGCTTGGAGCCCTGACAGGCAGCTTGTGCTTTCGTGGGGCTTCGCAGCAGGCCTGAGACGAGTTTCCATATCGGATTGGCGTCTGGGTTGCCGGAATCGCCTTGCGTAAAGTCGAATAGGCCAGGCCAGTCGGACGTGCCGGCGGCGAAGGAGTAGCCCAGTGCCGCGGGACAAGTCTGGACCTGTTGGCCGTTGGGCAAGGTGAAGTTCCAGAAACGCATGTCGTGAAAGAAATGGAATGCCTTGACGGTGGAGCCTACAATGGCTGTTCCCGAAGTACCTAGAGCGGTCTTTGTCATTTGATTCTGGGTCAGTTTCAAGGACTTGGGTTATACACGTTATATGTATGCCTGTGTGTCATCCCACGTAAACGTGTGCGTAAACATGTTTATACACATAGAACGGTATATGTAGAATCTTGCTGGGATTGGACGACCTACATGGACATTTTGCGCGCCAACAAACTGCCGCCGTCCTATTTCGTAACAACTCTTGACGCCAAGATCCAATGCCGCGAATTCAGGTCCCCGACCATGGCATTTCTGCGACTTGCCATCTGCACACGTGCTGTTCTCCAAGCTGCATTGTTGACCTGATCCGTCGTCGCAGTACGCTCCCAGAACATTAGGCGTTGTGTCCCCTACACTTGCTTGGCTGAAGCCGGCGACGAAGCCCTCGGCCGCGTTGGTGTTTGCCCGCATCGCTTCTTCCAATAGCCAGGCGGCTACTCCTTTGTTATCCGCGGCCGCGTGCGTGTTGTTCCCGAGCAGGGATGTGCCGTGTACGGGAAACCAGGTCAGGACGCCTATATCTTTGCCGTCCTTGGCACGCTTGAAGCGCAGTAGTGTCATGGTCGTGTCCGTCTCGTCTTCATACTGCCTGCGCTCGGCCTCGGGGTTGGCGAGATAGGCGTAGAGGGAGCGATTGATGGCAGCGTCTTTAACTCGGGTGCTGCCCGTGTCCAAGTAGCCCTGCACAAGACTATGTCAGATATCTGACCCTCAAGTCTGTTCAAGTTACTTCACGATGTCGTCGAGAGAAGATTTCCTGGCACTCAATATGGAAACGCACCTCTTGCAGGTTTTCGTGCGCGCGCTTGATGGAGAGGACGGCGCCGTCTACCAAGGCTTGATAGCTCTGCTTGTCGAAACCCAACGTTGTGATCTGCGGCAGTAGGTAGTTGAACCAGGCACCGGGGCCCGCGTGACTATGCGTGCCAGTCAGGGCCAGATTGCTGGTGCCGTACACCTTGTACTCGTCACCAAGAGTATTGAGACCATCAAGAACACCATATCGTACGGCAGTGTCACCAGACTGCGCATCGAGCACCAAGTATACCCATCGGTCCTTTGGGTTGTTCTTGTCCGCGACAATAAAGGCGCGGCTGTGTAGGCGTTGACGGAGTCCGGTACCCTTTTGATCGAGGTTCGCATACCCAGCAAAGCCGATCTCGACGACGGGACCAGTGATGTCGGCTTTGCCAACACCGATCAAGTATTGGTCACCACTGGAAGCCGTGGCAGCGCCAACCAACGTGCTGAGGACCAACAAGACTGCCGCGTAGAAGAGATGGAAGAAGGAATTCTTCGAGAAACCATAGCGCCCACTCGCTGAGCACGTCCGGAGTGTCATGGTGAAAGAGGTATGTAGTTGAACGTCTATAGGTGCCATTTAGGTCGTCGCTTTGAATCTCCGTGGAACGCGTTCTACATACCTAACTGTAGGAACATGTGTGGGCACGTTCATCTTATACCAACGCGGCTAAAGCCACAAAGGCTAAAATAGAAGGAGGAAAAAGAAAGAAAAAGGAAGAATGTAGGGCCAGAAAGCTTCACACAATGCAGCGCGACTGATAAAAGCCAGCGCAGATGTCGTAATGATGAGCATGGTAATTCGTAACCCCCCGATTGCCTATGACGAGATTCTAGTTCCTGCTGGCCCGGCTCGTGACCGCTCGGAATTTCCCACAATGGTTGCTTCACAAGTCTTTACCTTTTTGGCCAGCAGCGCCACGGAGCTTGAGATGATAGATGGTCATGAGATCCCATCATGGACAAAGTCAGCGAGCTGAGGTTCGCTTCGTGGTGGTTTCAAGTGGATTGCCTTGTGATCAAGTTGGCTGCCGAAATCTTGATACGGCTATCGAAACGAAAAAAAGGTGAAAAGGCTTGGAAGTCCCAGCAGCAATCAATAGCCAGCCGAGGTCGATTATCCAAAGGAGACGGGAGCCGCAAGGGACAGGCGAATGCCAATGGGTTGCTGCAGTGTTTGGATGATCATTCTTCATGCCAACTGCAGAGCGCCCGATGGTGCTCTGGAGTATGGTGACTTAGGTACCTATGTGAAACTCGGAAAGCCGTCAAGTTGACGGACAGGAAGCAGATACGATACGGAGTATGTAGGAGATTTAGCGAAAACCCCGGTGGCAGGTACAGAGTGCGTTTCAATTCGAGGATGATCAAGGTTGTGGAACGGCTTGACAATGATCATTGGTACCGACGCCAATCCGCACTTCTGACCCCGCGCTCGTGAAGCCCGAGCCAAACTGATCAATCGGACACGAGCCCTTAGACATTGGCCTCGTGAAGCCGCCACCATGAATGCGCTGAATGGGTGCGATCTTGGCGCGGGATGATGATGGAAGCTTAGCTGCAGGGAATCAGCCATCTGCATCAAGGTGTGTCGGCCACTGGGATCTATCATCTGGCACCATCATCTTGTGCGACACGATCTAGATATCATAGCCGTTTTGATGGCTTGAACCATTTGGGCAACGGGCTGGCCGGTAATACGGTGACTGTCAGTTATGTTAAGTTGTTGCAATTATGCACAAGGTTGTGAATCTCTTGATGACGCACGATCCAGATTCCGGCGGCGCATCGGACCACCAGCGACCACCCGGGGCTGATGTCATTCTCTGGTCTCCACTTTGTGGTCATCGACCTCGATCCCTTCGTTCCTTCCCACTTGGTATTGCTCTGCTATTACTTCACCTGCTTTTTTATCTGCCATTTCAGAACTTTGCTTTTCCAGCAACTTCAAACAAGCACAGACTCTGAAGCTGCCTTCTCACGAACAGAACGATACAAGAGGCCAAAAGAGAAACAAGAACATGTCCACCACAGTGGCAGCGCCCTCGGCCGCCGCCGTCATCGGCTCGACAGGACTCGTCGGCTCCCTGATACTGTCCAACATGATTGCCCACGAAATGTACAAGCCGGTCCATACCATCACGCGACGCGCCCCCAAGACGACCTCGCCAAACCTCAACAGTGTCATCGACAGCGACACGACGAAATGGGCCACTGCCCTGTCAACGCTCTCTCCTTCACCTCATGCTGTCTTCTCCGCGCTGGGCACCACGCGGGCCGCGGCCGGCGGCGTCGAGAACCAATGGAAGATTGACCACGATCTCAATATCGAGCTCGCCAAGGCAGCCAAAGACGCGGGTGTCAAGACGTTTGTCTTCGTATCGAGTGGCGGCACGCGGCTCCCTGCCGTGAGCACGCTGTCGCCGTATGCGAAGATGAAGAATGGTGTGGAGGATGCAGTCCGGGATATGGGCTTCGAGCACGCCATCATTCTAAAGCCAGGCATGATTCTGGGCGAGCGCGAGCAGTCGCGTCTCGCTGAGGGTCTCTTCCAGAGCGTGGTGCGGAGTCTAGGCAAAGTCAGTGCCGGTCTACAGAACACAATCGGTCAGGACGCGGAAGTTATCGCGAGGGCCGCCCTCAAGGCTGCAAAATTAGCCGAGGGAGGCCAAGCGCCAAACAAGTACTGGGTGGTGGAGGCGAGTGAGATTTTGAAATTGGGCAAAACGGACTGGCACGGCGCGGCAGGGGCCAGTGCTGTTCAGGAGAAGGCATGAGCTAAGGTGGTTTCCGTTAGACAAACGCGTTGGAGTGGAGGAGCATCGAGCATCGAGAAAGGAGGTTCAAAGAAGCAGAAGATAGACACGAAGAGATAGAGTCGAAAGGAAAGAAGCCAAATAAAGCGGAGAAAAGGTTCCATGTCCAGAACTCCTGTTGGTTGTAGTTTAATATGTACCTATGTATGCCGCTCCACGACGGGGTTACACTCAGCGTACATATCCGATATGTGGCTGCATGGAAACGAAAAGATATGTATGGGCTTTACGCTATGCATTGACAATGACATATGAGGCCACTGGCAGCATGTAGGTACCTACATACATAAGGTACGGTACTGTACACCCCTCCGGTCACCGGGATGCTTTATCAGGTAGGTAGGTACCTTGTACCGAGGTATGTACCTTTTGGTAGCCTTTGCCCCTCCATGCCCCTCCAAGCTCCGTGACTGCCCGACAAGGCGGACCCTTGACGGCACCATCTCAACTTATCCCTCACGTTCACCTCATCTTCATCCTTTGATGTCATTGATGCCATTTTCCCGTCCCGCATCCCGCATCCCGCACCCCGATCCCCCCCAATTCGCTCATTTTACCTCACCCATCCCTCTGCACTCTGGGCACCACGAAGTCGTTCACATTGGTTCTGACGGTGAGGTTCAAACAAGAAGAAGAACAAAAACGGTTGACCACCACAATGGACACGACGCGCCCCTCCATCGTGGGACCTGACTCCGGCCCTGAAAGGCCTTTCCCATACAGAATGGAAGGCAAAGTCATAGCAGGCTTCGGCCGTGGCTCCAAAGAGGTAAATCCACGCTCCAGAACTAACCCCCCCCCCCCAAGACGTGTGGAAAGAGGGGGAAGAATAAAAGTACACCAGGCACAAAGCTAGGCAAAATGATCATCTCAATGGAAAGAAACAAGCAACTCACATCACATAACCTGCTCCAACAGCTCGGCATCCCCACCGCCAATCTCCCCGTAGATTCCACCCAAACCCCTTGGATCGATGCCATCCTCTCAGGCGTATACTTTGGCTACGCCTCCCTGCAAAGCATCCCATCATCTCACGCAGAGAGCACATCCTCGTCCTCGTCTTCGGGGCCCGGCGCCCCGGTGCCCGTCTCCGGCATTGGTTCTGAGCCGGCCCTCTTCCCGATGGTCATGTCCATTGGCTACAACCCCTTTTACAAAAACACAGTCCGCAGCGCTGAAGTCCACATTCTGCATGAATTTGAGGCGGATTTCTATGGTGCGCACATGAGGTTGCTGATTGTGGGGTTTATACGCGAGGAGAAGGACTATGTGAGTCGGGAGGCGCTGATTGAGGATATTGAGGAGGATTGTCGGGTTGCGAGGAGGAGTTTGGGGAGGGGGGCGTGGGGAGCTGGGGAGGTGAGAGTGCGGGAGGGGAGTGATGAGCCGAGGAGGGGATGTGGGAGGGGAGAGGGTGAGAAAAAAGAGGAGGAGAAGGATGGTGGTGGTGAGACTGGGGAGGAGTGGTTGCTTCGGAAGCTGTGAGGGGTTTGCTTTTGGTAGTGTCAGGACTCGGGACGCGGGACGTGTGAGGGGTCATGCTTCTTTTTCAACTTCATCTTGAAGGTGTAGGGCTGGTGCGAAGACGGCTTTTGTTTTTTTTTGTTTTTTTTTGGATGCAGTGTAGGATGATGGGGATAGATAGATACCTGGAGAGGTAGAAACCACGTATAGATGTCACGAAGCACCATCAACTCTCGACAACGCGAATGTCAAGTAGAAAGAGAAAAAGAAGAAACCGGAAGATGAGTTGATGATGACGATTACATTGATGGTTGAAGTAATAAATGGTCGATCTGCTATCTGGCAGCTTGTATATATACGTGTGTGCTTGCGCCGCTGAGTATCGTAATTCTGCCCCTTCAAAGCACCCATCTAGCACTTTCCCATGTTCTTTCTCCCTCCTCCTCCTCCTCCTCCTCCTCTTCCTCCTCTTCCTCCTCCTCCTCCTCCTCCAGGGTCTAGCAGACGAGTCGTCGCCATCCCCGTGGCCGTTGGCAGCGATAACCCCACATTCTGCCCGTAATTCATCAATGCCACGTGCATGCCACTCCAAATCGTTTCAGCAGTCTCATATCCAAAATGGTCATACACTCTCCACAGAAAAAGAAAAGCCGCCTGCGACGCGATGCAAAGAAAAGAAGAAAAGAATAAGTAAAGACTTCCATGAGGAGTGAGAGTTCATAAGTAAACAGAATACCGCCCCAAGCAAGCCATGTGAGAAATATCATCAAAAAAAAAAACCCCCCCCCAAACAAACAAATGCAGAACACATCATGTCATTGCAAATGGATAAAATGCAAAGAAGTCAAGTTTCATCATATGCCATACAATGCAACCTGTACTCCATCATACAATTTTGCCTCGCCCTTAGACGGCAAGTTGGTGAGGCTCCTGGTTAGGGTAATATCTGGGCAAAAACTAGCAGCAAATAATCCTGATTAGCAGCGCTCCCCACCATGTGAGTAGGGTTTCCTCCTCCTGTTCTCTAGTCACGGACAGTATGTGAGGTCATGATATGTACTCACATTCATGATGATCATCATTGGTATATCAAAAACATCCCGCTTAATCGTCCAGCAATACGTGCAATTCACCCTCCCATCTTTTTCGATGCGTGAAATGCCATGCTCGCTATCAATCTTGGTGACGCGACTGCTCAGGATCCCAGTCCGATCTCGCTGGGTAGGCGTGTCCTTGCCATCGACCATGTCTTGCGTGCGGTACTTGAACAAGCGACAGCTCCGTTGGACTTTGCCGCGGCTGTCCTCGAACGCCAGCTGTGCGAAATCTTGGTAGAATTGCACAACGCTGTCATCGTCTAGGAGTTCTGCGAGAAACACGGAGCGCGGTTGAGATGGAGCTGACGACTCGGGAGCGGCAGCAGACTTTGATTGTGATGTCGTGGGATCCGAGCGCGGGGTGCCATCGGCGCTGACGTCCGATCCTGGCGGTACGGCTCCCCTGAGGACATTGCGGTTGGGCTCTTGGCCCAGAAGGACTTCCTTGGTCCAGCCCGTCAGGGCTGTGAACTCCTTGTTTACCGCTGCAACTTCACCCGACCGTCGACATACGATTGTGGGGGCGCAGCAGTGTTGCAAAAAGTCGTCAAATTCAAAAAGTGTGCGCTGGAAGCACTTTTCCATGAAAACCAAGTCTTCCCGGGTGAGGTCCTTGGTGCACGCGATAAAGGAGGGGCGAATCTCCCCCAGAGATCTTGCTATCATGACGAGTTTGTTCGCCGGTAGACGGTCTTTGATGACGGAGATCATGTTGTGGAAGCCAGCTGTATAGGGATATGGCTCCTTGACGTTTGCGTAGACCGAGGCCGAATCTCTTTTACGTTTTCCCATGAGTATTTGCGAGATTTTGTCTTGCTTCGGCTTGATCCGGACAGGTCCTCCTGACACGCCGTGCGCGTTGTTCAGAGAGCCGTGGGGAGAGGCTTCGAAGTTGGTCTGCGGACTAGCCGTAGTATCCGTGCCAGGGCTTGCGAGGCTATTTGGGCCAGCTGCGATGGCGTAAGCGTGCGGCAGGCCGTGTTGCAGGTTCCCTTGGGAGTAGATGGTGCTGCTGGCGTCGAACCCCGAGTAATCACTGCCTGACACGGTCGTGTCGAATGCCTGGCTTGAGCCATTGCCGAAAAGCGTGGCATAGTTGGCATCCGTAGATGGTGTGGTGGACATGGAATTGTCCTGCGGCGATGTTTCTGCTGCCAGACCTATCCTGTTCAGTATGCCGAACTCCCACCCAGCATATTGACTGCCAAAATTGAGTCCCTCTAGATCGAAATTGTAAAGGCTGGGATTGTTGGGATCGAAGAGAGCGCTAAGATCCATAGTTTCGCCTGGCATCATAGCATCCAGGGATGGCCCAGCAGCTGAAGTACTTCCTGGAAAGCCTCCTGGTGCTTGTGTGTTGTATGACATGTTTTCCGCCATACCTACCTGACCCGGATTCGCCGCGTGATATACGGGAAAAGCCGGTTCATTGCTCCGCTGGAGGAAGGTGTTGACCCCAGGTGAGAGCTGGTCTGACTGTATTGAGAGTTGGCGTTGGCCATTGATTCGGCCGCGTTCAGCTTCCGGATCATAGTTGTGCCCCAGTACAGGTGCGAGAGCTTCGAGTGGTGCATCATGCAGATATTTTGCCTTCTTGCGCACGCCATCTCGACACCCGTCTGCTAAACCTCTCTTGATGCATCGTTGGCACGGCCGTTCATCGCCTAGTAGCACAATGGTCAGAACAGGCATGCTTGCTTACTATGGTTGGATATTTTTTTCGCTTCTCGTCTTCTTCTTTCATCCTACCACCAAAGGGGCGGCTTAGAAAGAAAGGGGCCAGACACTAGGGGGCAACTTGGCAGCATCCGACTGCGTCCACACGAAGACAAAAAAAAAAAAAAGAACAGTGGCGGCAAGACAAAAAATTCAGAACATGCAGAATACTTCAAAGCAAGCAAGCAAGCAAGCAAACAAGCTGAATTGGACACAAAATGTCTTGCCAGATCGAAGCGAGGGGGGAGCATATACTGTCACTCTCTATGTATTCACATACCACATGTCAAGTGAGCTCTTTGGCAGGCAAAGCATGCTCTTCGGGCCTTCTTCCTCCGCGGTCTTTGCGCATCTTTTGCGTCATTCTGTTTCTTGACGTCGGCCATTGTGTTGTCGTCCAAGTTTGCTAGAGAATCGTTCTCGTCTCCGTCGTCCGATGCATGATCTGAGAGGTCGGTATCATGATCCACCATCTTGAAAGTAGGCATCCTTGGTCCGGGAGGTTCTTATAGTCCGGGAGCTACTGATGAGCTTGGACACAATCTAGGTTGTCTGCACTCTCGAATCACCCAACCTTGCCCCATCCCTCCCCCCTGCAGGATTCTGTATGAAGTGATCTGGCTCACGCAAGCTATGCGGTGGCAATTCACAAGTCACCAAATGTCGCAGCTGCCAGTTGCCACGATCCATCCAGGCCCTTGTGCTGGAGATCCACACCAAAATACGCCCCTGTTACACAGCTTGGCGGAGGGTGAGACCGCTGATGCCAAAGTACGTACAGGCTGCTTGGTGTATATGGGTGTACGGTCCAGCTCAGTGGATGCGTCCGCAACCGAACCGAGGGCACGGCGTCAGTGCTTTGCCGCCGTTCGATGATGGAGAAGCGGCACGAGCTGAGACAAGCGACTTGATAATCGATTTGCCGAGAAGATTACAGCGCAGAAAAATGAGCGGATGTAATGGTTGGTCGAGCGCGGCAACCAGGACCAGACAGGTGATTAACTTGTGGCTTCGCGCGGCGGTAGAGGGTCAGGCGCAATGCCGACAGACAGATGGCCAGATAACCAGCAAGCGTCTCGTATTCTCCCCCACGAGTCCGAGAGCAACGATGTCCAATAAAGGTGGTATCCAGCGCGAATCGAGGCGTTCGTGTACGACCACGGCAGCGGCGAGCGGGGCTGAGATGATGGGTTGGGCGTCGAGGATTGCATGAACAGAAGACCCTAAGGCCAATCTTTAGGTCGCGACACTTGATTGATCGAACAAGAAAGCGTCAAAAGCATCAACAAATCGACGGCGAGGAGTGAATATGGGATGCCAGTTGATGTTCTTTTTTGGCGACTTGGCAGAAAACCGATCGAGCGCGAAGTCGCGGTTTGTCGCGGAGAGTCAGCAGTTGGCAAACGCAGCCAGCCGCGGGGACGTCTAAAAAAGCGATCGGTGACCAGAGTGGCTGCTGGATGAGACGGCTTGTTTCTATTCTTGCAAAAGAAGCGCACGGCAATGGGAAGCAAGATCGCGGAGGCGGCGGACAACAAGTTGCTGAAGTATCGCCAGAAATGGACGGTGTGGGCGGGCAAAATAGCCGACCCGTTGCGCGCAGCCGAGGAGACATGCGCCAAAGAAAGAAAAGAAGAAAAAAAGACCCCCCCCCCCCCCCGTCTTGACTTCTAAGTTCAGAGTCTTGACCCCCGCCGCCCCTTTCGCCCCCATCCCTTCCTTTTCCCCGCCCCCAGAAATAAGCCAGTTCGATGTCGAGAGCACGGCCGCAAGTGACAGATCATATGGAGACAAGTGATCGAAGTTCTGCTTCATCAAGAGGAGCGCGCTTGTCCTCGCTACCTGCACGAATCACGTGAGGGCTTACCATTGGCAAGTATCCATGTCGACATGCTGAGATTGGACGACGAACTCGAGTCAGCCCCAGACGCTTTGCATCAAATTGCATGGTCATGGCAACAAGGGCGACCCAATTGGCTGGGCGGCCGGCAGCAATAATACTCACTGTGCCTGTGGGGCTACTTCTTGGCCTTCATCGCAACTTTGCAAGTTATTCGCAACATCAGGGACTCAGAGAAATCAGAGTCGACAACGGACGTGGAACACGTTGCCGACTTACCGACGTGCTGACGTGCTCAGCCGCGCCGCGCCGCTACACTGTGGTAGTAGGCCAGACGTGCGTGTTGTACTCCGTATGTATGTATGTATGTATGTATGCATTCGTAGCTTGTGCCTGTGCTTTGTGCTTTGTGCCTTTGTCGCTCAGCCATGTGGCGGTGGTCACTGGTACGTCACGACTCACGAGTCACGAGTCACAACTCGCCGCACAATGCGACGGAATGTCGTGTCACGTGCTGTCCTCTGCGACTTGGTGCAATCATCTTGGCCTGTGCGTTACCCACAGGCTACTGCACCCCACATCGCTCCCCGCGCCGCATCTTCGGACCGTTTCCCTGCCTCCGGCTTCAACAGGTACACCTATGTACTCTACTTTCGCACCAACCTCAACTCCAAAGCGTTCGCAGCGTGACACCTCAGCCATGTCTCCGACCTGCTGCATACCGAAAAGAAATGTTAGGAATTGCCGTGTGCAGGTCATCTGCTGTCCAGTATGGAAGGGTCGTGAGCAACGCTGGAATCCCTGTTCAGGAAAAACGCCAGCCATTTACTACATACTTTTGCTCACACCTCGACACTTCTGCGGATAAGAAGCGTGACGCCACCTTCTTCCCACCTCGGTTCATCTAACGAAATGCTACTTCGCCGCCGTTGCCGATCAGCAGTCTCTATTCTCTGCCATTGTGATGCCATGCCATTGTCATTGCATTATAGAATGCGCAGCGGAGACTCATCCAGGTACTTACCTATCTTGACTCGCTCTATTTGGGCATCCACAGCCGCGAATAGTCACGACTCAGCTCTCTCTGCTGCACGCCATCTACTTCCAGTATCACCTTTTTGAGCGCCCAATTCCCCCCTTTCACAGCCCGCCAAGATATGCTCTCTCGACTCCATGCCTGCCCTCTCACTAAAACAAGATCTCGTCTTGCTGTTGCTCAGCCAGCCTGTGTCTTGGTACATATGTTTAATGAGTCAAGTGGTACCGCGTCAAGGGGTACGACGCCGGCGTATGCAAAACATGGAAAGACAAAGTCTCTACTCTTGCGTGCGTACCGCCAAGACACAATCTACCTACCCATGCATTAACTCGTCTGTCTTGTGCTTCTGGTTCTCCCCCCGTGCTCCCGGATGTTTTCCCCGGTCAGGCTCAGGCATTTGATGCGCACCGCCTTGGCTTTCCACGCCGTCCGCCACCGGCAGCGCAATGCTGAAACAGGTAATGGCTCTCGTTTGGGCTGAGTAGTGTCGTTGCCAGTACGAGCTCGGTCACATGGCAGCTTTCAACGTGCAAAATATGGTCGTGTCACGGCATAGGCTATGCAATTGACAAGTATGGAAGACGTGTGATGGTCCCATGAACTTTGAAGAAAAAAAGCGTCATTTCGAAATTTGGTTAGCTTGCTGCAGATTGTCAGTATCAAAATTGCGTCCAAGCTGGCAATTTCTCGTTTACCTTCTGTTGCTCTCTTCTGTATCGGGTGTTAGCCTTGTTGAGGCTAGGCTAGATTAGTACATGTACGTACATAGTTTAAGAAGCCTTCAATTTTGGGTAGGAACCAAAGATTCAGCATGATTGGGGCTCTTCAAGAAGTTCAAGCTCTCCCGGACTTGACTTAGTGGCCTATCTCACTTCTCTAAGTCCGTATGCGCCATGTACGATATCGAAGACCTCATTATTCATTACTATGCTGCATAATGTACACGGTTCAACTGGGCGCTTACTATTCTGTCGTGAAAGACCCGGCGCAACCTACTCTACGATTTGGCGTACCGGCTCTTCCTTCGAATTTGCTTGCCGTAGCGAAAAAAGATGTAGGGAAACGGCAGCATGGCCACCGTCAGGAACGCAAGGAGCGATGAAGCCCATTGGTATCCTAGTTTCTCGTACATTTGCACACCGAATAACGGAAAGGCCGCTGTGTAGAAATGAACCGATTAGCTGTGTCCATGTACCATGCCTCTATACCACACGCAAGATTGCGCCGCAACAGACAACTCCAGGGACACCTCGTACTAGTGGAGACCCTCTGTATTTAAAAGGAAAGAAGACTGGAAACAGTCTTGTCGAAAGATAGTAAACATACCAGCAAATATGCATCTCACAAACGCATTGGCAGCAAGAGCGCTAGCGGCGTACAACGGATATGCATCGACCTAATGTCACAATAAGTCCTTGTCAGTCCCAGCTTCAAGACAGTGGTGTTACAGGATGAATGCCGCCGAGGGGCCCAGAAACAAAATCCAACATCTTGGGACTTACGAGAAAGGTGAAGATGCTTGTGAAGACCAGCACGTTTCTAGACAAATACGCCATCGGTTAGTCTACCTCGTAGAACGTGGAACGAAGACTTGCTAAACAATGCCCAAAAGAAGAAAGGTGCTGTAATAAAAAGAGACGAGAAACATGGCTTAAAAATTATGACGGTGTCTAGACGTCGAGGCGTCAACCGAGTTTCCTTGACCTCCTGGCAGGGCAGGGAGTAAAAACCATCAAGTCCACCTAATGAGAGAAGAGACACGCCGACAAAACCGTGGCTGGGGTGGCAATTGCCTTGTTCAAAAAGGTGGCCACAACAGATGCGTGTCCATGACTCTCATGATTCATGATCCCAGGCCACGATCCCGGAACGGTGTCGATTACCGAGAGATGCATCGATTACCCTTACTATTGTCTTACATATCTCTTTGTGTCTTCACTGATTGCGGTCACGGCACATGTTGCCCTCCGATCGCAGGCCAAACGAGGTGCAGGGGTCCTGGGTTCTGCGTCATACAGGGAGAGACGGGCCATGAAGAGGCTTATTCTGTGTTTCTTTCTTTCTTTCGGACAAGAGCAGGCGCCGAATTCCAAGACCCCTCTGTCATCACCGCCTTGGTGGGTATGATGATGGTACCACCGGATGTGAACTTGAGAGAGGGGGGGGAAAGGGGGCACGACGTAGAGCAAATGCAGTATAACGAGGCATGAGCCAAAACCAAGGGCCAAAAGAAGAATCAACATACCCGACAGCAAATATGCACGATCCGATTATGGGCACAATCCAATGTACCCAGGGAAAAGACGACCACCCAAACATAAATATTCCAGCAGGCACCAACAACGACCCCATTATGGCAGGCGGCAGGCGGAACTCGGGCTCACTGGCGCCCTGAACACCCGTCTCAGCCTCGAGCTTATCCACAAGTTTGCTGCGGACGCGGTACCACAGAGGGTCCGTCATGACGCCCAATACCATGCCAACCATGATACCGGTGAAAGACAGCCCAATCTGCCAGGCATTGAAGCCGTGGTTTGCGCCCCCAAATACAAGCGGAAAGGCCCCGAAGAACAAGTACAGGATGCCGAGAAGGATAGCGGAGAACAGACACAGGTTCAGACACATGGGCTCAAAGATGAGCAGCTGAAAGGGCCGCAGCAGAGATTGGCCAATGGCACGAACAACAGACCGTTGAACCTTGTCGGCTGGAGCTGTCCAACGGTCGTCACCCGTCTTTTTGCGCAGGTTCTTCGCCTTTTTCTGGAGGAGAATGGGATCTATAGGGGGTCAGGACCGAGAAAGGGGGGGGGGGGGGGGGGGGGGGGGGGGTTAAGAGCGGTGGTTAGCGGTGAAGCCCACAATGGTGATAAAAAAGCACGGACGAGGTTGATCGTCGCGATGTCTCGGGCAGTGGTGGGATAGCAAGACCATTGTGTAGCTTTGTGACAGGCAAAACAAATGCTGTTTCTTTTTGGGGAGAGCGAAGGATCTGAGACACATGCAGATGTTGTCGAGCAGAAGTAAAACACCGGGGTCCATGTGAGCCCGATGGCGGTGGTTTCAAAGTGGACAACAGTGAGGGAAAGATACACACGAGAGCTCTTTGATGAGGAGTAACAAAAGGAGAGAGAAATGAGGGGGATCCGGAAGCAGACAGATATGATTTCGCCTCGGGGGGGAAAACATGAAGAAATGTCAACTTACGATATGTCTCCGGCACGAACATCACAACTGCCACCCACACCACGCCCGACCACATGAGCAACACATAGTACGTCCACCGCCACTCAACGTGATAATTGATAAATCCCCCCATAATCGGTCCCAAACTCGGCCCGACAAACGGCGACGCGGAAAACAACGCCATCGGAGCCTGCAGAGCTCCCCGCGCAAACAGGTCACTCACGGTGCCGCCCGATACGGCGAGGAAGGCGCTCCCCGTGAAGCCGTCGAGAAAGCGGAACACGATGATGGTGGCGACGTTGCGGGCAACGGCCTGCGGAATCAGGAATATGAGGTAGAGCGTCCAAGTGACGAGGTAGATGGGGCGGCGGCCGTAGAACTCGCTAAGGGGACTGAGGATCATAGGCCCAAAGGCGATGCCCAGGACGAAGGTGGAGAGGCCAAGGACGGAGACGATGCGAGAGTTGTGGAAGTCGGCTTCCATGTTGGTGTAGGTGGTGGTATAGATGGAGCTTGCGCATGTTCTGTGCGGGAATGGGTTAGTCGAATTCTCTGTAAACCATGTCGGCTTGTTATCCCTCTTCTTCGTTTGCTTTCTCTCATGAACAAGCTTCACCATTCAGCGCGCGCTGTGCTCCCACAGGGGTTTATATCATCGCATCTTGCTCTTTTCCCAGCCGTCTCCCCTCCACCGTCCCCCCATTTGTGCAAATCCAACAAATATAGATTGAAGCACGTCTTTTGTGCAAGTTACTCCTCTTTGAAAAGATAAAAGGCCACTCACACGCATAAACTGACATGTGATACAATCAGTGTAATCAACCACTTCCTCTTCGATGAAAAGCTCCGGGGGCACAATGGATCCGCATCACCGCCGTCCCAACCAACTTCAAAGGGGTCCTTCCCCTGCGCCGAGTGCGAAGTCCGTCGCGCTTCCGTACTAGCGTTCCCCTCCGAGTGCGCCCCGTCATCTTCATCATCATCGTAGTCGTGGTCGTCTACGCTGTACCCGTTCTGCGACCGAGTCTTATCCAGGCGATTATGAGCAGTCGATGCCTGGGATGTCGCACGTGAGAGGGCGGGAGCGCGTGGCTCTTGCGCATGAGGCAGACATGCCTTTTCTTGGTCCGGATTCATGGTAGTGGAGTGTACGATCAATCCTTTCGTTATATCGTCGCCGTATTCCGCAAACGGTCGGTTCGTCTTTTATTATTCAGGTCTTTTTTGCCCCCTTTTTCCTCTTCTGCCTATGCTCTTTTCCCTTGAAGTCTTGGGGGGGAGTGAGTCGATGGGTTACGGGCCGGACTTGCTGCTTGCGCGGACGGACAGAGCGTCACGATTGAGCTGCGAGACGGGCCACAATCATGGTACAGAATAAAGACACATTAGATATGTTGCGGAAATCACAAACATAGAATCTGATCCGCGACATGTAGGGCAAGTAGCGAAGTGAATCCAGGGGGGGAAAGACGCAAGGACTACTTAAGCATTGCTCATCATGTCGTAGGTACATAGCAAACTACCTTTCGGAGCTCCGATCCCAGGTCCGCCATGGCTCATGCATTCCTCATTTCTGTGGAGGTGGTGGAGGTGGAGGTGCAATGGAGGGAGGAGCCAACTTCACTAGCGCTATTCCGGGTCGTCATGCATTGTGATTCGTGGTTCGGCCGACCATGATGACCTTTAGGGGTCAAAGCGAAGGCTTTCTCTGTCACTTCTGTCATTTCTCGGTGCTGTTTTCCTGTTTCTTTTGCCACTCAGCTTTAACTCATCTTCCTTTTTCAATCTGAAATGTCTTCTTGGATTCAGTTCATGTCTTTTCCATCTACGTCATTCGGTCATTTCACGTCCGTCCAGGTATCAAGAGCTCGGCGCCGTTGGCTACGTAACCCCTTTGTCGGATTGGAAGCGTTGGATATAAAACGGAGATAAAGACACGGCTGTGCGCCCCCCGTCACCATCGGGTGTTCGGCGTCCGAACCGCGCTCATTCGCTCTTTGTATTCCGTCGTCATAGCGGACGTACACAATACCGACGGACTTCGTACCTACATCTGGCTTGACGATCTGCCAATGGCCTCGGATACTTCCGAGTCGCAGATACGCTGACGCATGCATTGTTTTCTAGAATGCAAAACCTTATTCGTACAAAGATTTACTGCCGCCGTGCGATGACCTTAGGACCTAGGTACATAGGGGTTACCTGCATAGGTAGTACCTGTAACCTACCTATGTATGTTCGCAGGGCTCGGCTCGGCTCGGAAGTAGACCCTAGCCATGCCGTGTCATAATACTGGCCGGAATAATCAGAATAATCAAGCCATCTGTTCATTGAGGTATGTACCTACACATACCTAGTTATACGGAGTAGCGAGACGATGCTGCGCAAGGGCGCCGCTGCAAGCACACAATTCTAAGTATCATGCATGCATGTCTGATTTTTTTCGATTATTTTATCTGTGGTGTACGGAGTATGAGCCTCCATATGATAAACCCATGCGATGATGGATGCGCAACACGGCAAATTGCCAACCAGGCATTAGGTACCTAGTCAATGCAATCAGTCGTAATACAATTCAGTTGTTCAGTCCAACTGACAACCCAGTGTGAGTCATAAATTAAAGTTATGCCATGCCGGATGCATAACACGGCAAATATCCAACCCTGCGCTTCTCTTTTTGTCCTCCTGTTGTAACTTGCAGGTAAGTCTGCCCAGCGTTCAGCACGCGTAAACAATGCATAGCTACCGACAAGAGCCCTTCAACTTCGACAATGAGGTCCAGGAGGCCGTGAAGCGAACATATACGAGTCGGCATGTCTATCGAGCATTACTCCTGGGGTACAGTCAACTCAGGCGGCGTGTACCTAGTCCCTGACACCTGTCTTCCATTGACGTATGATATCAAGGTTACTCCCTTCTATGCAGTACTCCAAGCTCCCTAAATACACATTCCTCTGGCTTCTGAATGCCTTCTATAACGGATATTTGGCAAGATCAATGACCGGAGGAAAAAAAAACCTCAAAGATAAAAAATCAAGACATCAAAGTCGTGCATCACGTCACCGCGCGAACCCCACGCACGACGGTGTGCAGTACCATCATCACCTCATATCTCATCAATCCCATCAATACGTCTCAGCGAGCCCACTGCTCGCAAAATCCGGAACATCGCCATCGCAATTGAAGTCCCGGCTATATGCCTTCTTCGGCATAATACCAGCCTTAAGCGCTGCCTCATAACTCCATAGCGGCGCGCTCTCCGTCTTCCACGTCCAATACCACCACCCCCAGCCCTTTTCAAAGCTATGCATCTGCGCCTCAGCAAACATCTGCAAAAACCGCCTATACGCATCGCTATACTGGCTGGGATCCGCGTTCGCAGCAGCGCAAGAACACGAACTGTCCATGGCCGGGCATCGCGGCGTGAGCACCTCTGTGGCCTTGTCGCCCGACTTGTAGTTGCCCTCCCAGCGAGTTCCCCATCCAACATTGGTGAGATATTGTGCACAATCCGTGTCAGCCTGCGACCACTCAGCAAAGAGAGTAGGCCCGTAGCCGGTGCTGCGATCCATGCTCTGCTGAGCCTGCTGCGTCCATCCGGTGCAGGCATATTGGACTTTTTTCTGGTGGGACAGCTTGATCTGGTCCTCGTTGAAGATGACGTACTGGTGCACATCGAGCACCATGTCGTCGTAGCCTGGCATGAGGCCCTTCCACTTATCGAGGCCCATGAAGCCGTCGCCGAAGACGACAAGTGCTTTGACGCCATTCTTGCGCACGATATCATAGGCATCTTTGGTCCATTGGAGCACGCCCCCCGCCTCGAGATACGTCATCTTGGGCTCGTTGGCCAGCCCATAGTGCGTGATAATGTTCTTGTATCGATCCTGAGCGAAAAACTGCGTAAGCTTGTCGTGGATCTCGAGCGATCGTTTCGCATTGACTTGACCATCCGTTCCGTTGAGCCATCCTATGGGGCCCAGTCGTCCGCTGTGGTTCCAGCCATTCTGACTTCCTGGCAGTGCATGGAGATCTAGGTTGACGCGTAAGCCGTATTTCCGCGCCCATTCGATTCCCCGCAGCAGATATCGCCACGAGGTTCGAAAGATGTACGGGTCTCCGTCATATACCTCGACGGCCCAGTACGAATACGGAATTCGCACGTGATCTAATCCTGCGGCCGCCATGTCCTTGAACGTATCCTCGCTCACAAACGTGGCGTAGTGCTTTTCCAAGGTGTCGGCTGCCGTCCGTCCGAGATGTTTGCACAGAGTGTACTCGTCGACGATGCCAAGTCTTGAGTCGAAATCGAAAAGCGACGGCGTAATAAAGGGCTCGAGGGACAGCCATCCTCCGAGATTGACCCCTCGTGCCGGATGGCTTCCGTATGAGCCCCAATCTTCGTTTAGCGCCGGTACCTTGTCATTTGCTTTGGAGGAGTCGTCCCAGCTCGTGAAGAGACCCATCACGGGCAATCCCCCCACGGTTTGATCCGTAAACGTCACATTAAAGTCTGTCGTTGTTTTCCAACTCCATGGGTCGAGATAGGTGTTCTTCCATTGCGTCGGGACTTTGTTGGGGTCTTTGCCTTCGAGCGAAGACGACTTGGAAGTCTTGTTTTCGCCACCCGAATTGTTCTTGCTCACCACAATTGCCACAGCAATGATGATGATAAGGATGATGACGGCGCCGACTCCTCCCAGGATCCACCCTGTATTGTTCAATGGCATTAGCAAATCAGACTTCCAGTCCACAGAAGACTGCCTGGTAGGCAGATCCAGATGTCCACGCATATTGTACTCACAGAGCTTCTTCTTACTCCCCTTGGGACTCTCCATCTTCTTGGCATTGTACTTCTCTCTTTCAAACTCATCTTCTCCCCAGCTCCCACCCCCCCTTAGCCCAGAAGTCCTTGCCCGTCCCTCTTCCATAATAGCACCGCTCACGACCCGTCGCTTTTTAGTCGGGGCGTGCTTTCTCGAATATATCGGTGCCGCCACGCGCGGCGCGCCATCCACCTCCTCATATCCCCCCCTTCGCTGCCTCCGCCGCTCCCTATCAGCTCGTTGCTTTCGTCGCTCATTCTCCCGATTTAGCTGCGCTAGAGCGCCCGAAGACAGCGTCTTGTGCGACGATGAGCCCCTCGACCTGCCTTCGTCTCTGCTCTCTTCGGAATTTGATGTCGGATCTGGCTTCCGCATAGTTGATCGCTTTTTTCTGTGCTGGCGTGTGCTGGGCTCTGTGGCTCCTGGTCGTTGTCGTTGTCGCCGCTGCCTGTCGGGCCGGGCGGATTCCCTGGGCGCCATGATGTGGCCATGTGCTTGTGAAGAAACCGGCTTTCTTTTTGGTTACTGCGTGCGTGCTTTGGAATGTGTATTTTTGTCACTTTCTCCTGAGACTGTGAAAATGTCTTGGGCTCGCGTGTCGAGTCGGGCATTCAGGAACCACGATTCGAGTTCATTGGCGTCTTGTCTTGGCCCAAGACGCGGTTGGCAGGGCAACCGACCATTGACAAGGGTTGGCATGACACAGTTATGTACGGATACCGTCATAGACTCATAGCCTTTGGTTTGGTGGGGTATATCATGTATATCAATCAACGCACATCGATATTCCTCCTCGAACAAAAGATTGCTCGCTTCAAGAAGTGAGGTCTGTTATCCAGGAGGCAATCATCGGCTACATACTCACGCGTGACGCATCATGCATGCGTGACAAGTTACCATGACGGGCCATGAGCCGCGTCTTGTCACCGTTGCAGTGTTTGATGCTCCAATCAGCGTTTTGTGTTTCCGAGTTCCAAGCGCTCTGACGCCACGGCTTTGCGAGCTCGGCATAGCGAAACTCACCCTCGGATGTAGATGCCGGCGCAAACCGAGCCAGCTTCATCCGGCCTGGTCAGCTTCATCTGGCTTGGTTGGTCGCGTGGTCATGACTCCCAACTCTGGATATTGCCTCGGCAGGTCACTCTCCTGATTTGCCGACGAGTGTGATTCCTTTGTCTGGGAAAAAGCATACAATTTGCGAGCGCTTCCTCTCCTGTAGCGCCGCGACCATCGCTGCGCCAAGTTGGGCTATCATGAAGCGTCAAGTTGCTTGTCTATCACGGCGAGCGACTCTGTCAAGCAGCAGCCAACTGCCTCACCAGCCGCTTCTCCAAGTAACCCTCCGAAATTCCCCGGCGCGATGCTACTCGCAGCATCCCTCGATTGCCAAGCTGAACGTTCCGATCGATTACTCGACCAACCCATTCTTGGGGCATAGCAGTAAAGGCCCTTTACTGGGAAATCGCAATGAGATCCCTCCCGAGGTGCGCAACGGGTCTACCCGAAGGATGAACCTATTCCAGGCCATCAACGATGCCTTGGGTACCGCACTTGCCGAGGACGAGTCCGTCCTGATATTCGGCGAGGACGTTGCCTTTGGGGGCGTCTTCCGCTGCACCATGAAGCTAGCCGAGACATATGGCGCAGAGAGAGTCTTCAACACGCCCCTCACAGAGCAGGGCATCGTGGGGTTCGGCATCGGCTTGGCAGCACAGGGCATGCGGCCCGTCGCGGAGATCCAGTTCGCCGATTACGTCTTCCCTGCCTTTGATCAGCTCGTCAACGAGGGAGCGAAGCTGCGATATCGTGAGGGCGCCACGGGTGTCAATGCCGGTTCCTTGACCGTGCGAATGCCCTGCGGCGGCGTTGGCCATGGCGGCTTATACCATTCCCAGTCCCCCGAGTCTCTGTTCACGCACATTCCAGGCCTCCGCGTCGTCATGCCGAGATCTCCTATCCAGGCCAAGGGCTTGCTACTATCCGCGATCCGCAGCAACGATCCGTGCATCTTCATGGAACCCAAGATCCTGTATCGGGCTGCCGTGGAACAAGTGCCCGAAGCGGCGTATGAATTGCCCTTGTCCAAAGCTGAGATCGTCAAGGCGGGCAAGGACGTAACTGTGATTTCGTACGGACAGCCCATGTACACGTGTCTGTCTGCGGTTCAACACGCGGAGGCGGACCTGGGTATCTCATGCGAGCTCATTGATCTGCGGACTCTGTATCCGTGGGACAAGGAGACGGTCTTTGCGAGTGTCAGAAAGACGGGCCGGGTCCTCGTCGTGCATGAGGCTATGGTCAATGCTGGCGTCGGTGCCGAGGTGGCTGCCGCTATTCAGGAAGACCCGGAGACGTTTGCTCGGTTGGAAGCTCCTGTGGCCAGAGTCGCGGGCTGGAGTATACACTGCGCTCTGCTATTTGAGAGATTCAATGTTCCGGATGTGGCACGTAAGTTTAAAAATGCTCCTAACTTGATGCACGAATGTGTCTGTACAAGTGTCATGCTAAACTAGACTGCAGGTGTTTACGAGACTATCAAGAAGAGCTTGAGCTACTAGCCGTATGACACACCAGATGAAGTCTCAGCAGAGATGATGAATTGATGAAAGACGGTGACTGTATTGTAATTTGTAACCACTGTAAATAGCGCGAAATAGTTCGGTAAATTGGCCGTAAGTTGTCGCGATATATTGCACTATCCATAGGTACATAGGAATGTTTGAATCCAGCTTCTGTTTCCATACGTGAGACGATGCGCGTATAAATGGCAAATATGTCCACTGCTGCTTCGGTTCTGACGGGTGAAATAAATGGCACCGGCAGAACCGAAGCAGCAGTAGACATATTTATCAAGCCCTTGCTCCGATTTTCTTGCCGGCCTTGCAAGTTGGATCATCTTCTCAAAACCACCTCTGATCTAGGTATATTTACAACATGACAACACAGAAACAGAAGCAATGAAAATCTGCGTCTTTCTGTCCTCGTACGAAGGCTCGGGCAGCGCTTTGGAGGAATTCAACACCATCACGAGTCAGCCACGACGATTCACCTCTCAGCATGAACCCGAATACCGCTGGATACACAAACATGAGGCAGAGCAGCAGATTAACGACGCAGTTGCTGAGGGATTCGACTTTTACTTCAATTTCCTCTGGGGCACGCCCCATGACGCCGCCGCGGGGGCAGACGCCTCCCGCTATTTCGAGTCTCTGGATCTACCATCCTGCGGGCCGGCATCCATAGCTCGGAAACGTCCCAGACAAAGAACGTTTTCTACGACGCGGCCAGGCTTCACGGAGCATCACAGGTTCCTGGCGTCGAGCGGTTTCCCTTGTTCGTCAAGCCCGGGTTTGGGTGTTCCAGCCAGTTAATTGACGAGAGGTCCGTATGCCACAATCAGGAGGAGCTGGAGTCTGCGCTTCGTCGCATGCACGAGGCATTGCATGAGCCGCGCATGAGGCGTGCCACCGCGTTGGGCATTGAAGGCCCGATTGGATACGTACGTTCTCTTGAGGCTGCCGGGCGGAGCAGTGAGGATATCGTTGTGCAGGAATATATTGAAGGCCTGGACCACGGTTGTGTCGCCGTTCAACTAGGCCCGAGCTGCGTAGCTCTCACACCCTTGGTCTACCGAATGAAGAAGCCCTTGCCACAAAAAGAACAGTTCTTCACCTTTGACAACAAGTTTGGCGAGGGCACATACATGGAGCTTTTGCGGAAAGAAGACGATGCCGCGCTCCTTGAGCGTATCCAGCAGGCAGCCATAGAAGCATTCGCCGTCAGCAGCTACAGAAAGAATAAGACGGGCCGTAACGTCGATCTTCGAGTCACACCCGATGGACAAGTCTTCGTCATTGAGTTGAATCTTCAGCCGGCGGAATTCGTCACCGCGGGAATGTACCAAGATATTCCCGTCACGCATGGCTTCCCGGGTGGCCTCGGGACCTTGATCGACGTCTACATCGCGAATTTACTTGCTTTGTCACTCGGAGTCCGAGCAAGACAGCCGCCGTGCGGGCATCGCGTCCGCGTATGATCGCGTGGCTCCAGACTATGACTGTTTCGACAGTAGCGGAGAATTTACGATTAAGCAATCGCTGGCCAAGCTCGTGGAGTCGTGGGACAGTATGACTTTTCGGGAACAATTCTGTCTTACCTGCGGGACAGGTATTGTTGAACGAATCCTTGCCCAGAGCCAGAAATATACGCGATGTACTTCTTCTGTATCTACTGCTTCTCATTCGTCTTCTGCTCCGCCAACCTCTCATCCCAATGGGACTGATGGGACCAAGAAAACCAAGGGGATTTATCATCTGTCAGGGTGCGATATCTCCTCCGGCATGCTCGGTATCTGCCGCGAAACGGGATTCTACGACTCCCTCGACCAGACTGCCATGCATTCCGCCCTCATGAACCTCACGGAGCCCATCGACCACGTGGTCTGCTCTTCGGCCCTGCAGCACATTGAACCAGAAATGTACTCCTTTATCATAGTGCTTCTCTTTGTCCGCGCCAGCAAGTCCATCACGCTAAGCGTGGAAGAAATCCTCGATGTGTACAATGAGAAGCTCCTTAAGGTGGGCCATATCAAAGCTGGGTCCATGGCTCTAAGCAGTAACCACCTGTGTGCGTTTGAGATAACGGAGGGGTTGGGTTGGCAGCGGTGAGCAAGGAGCGGGTGTTTTCGTGGGCGTCGCCTAAGACGGGGGATCGAATCTATGCGACGTGGTTTCGGTTTGAGAGGGCTGATGATGAAGGGGTGGGGAGCTATACCATGTTTAAGAGTGCCATCTGAAAAGAAGGCCGTAGTTGGTGCGCCGTCTTCTTCAGAGAGAATGGGGGGAAGAAGTTTGGCTGAGTTCAACACGCCAACTTGGGTTCCTGTGGTAACGTGGTTACCTTGGTTGTTTCCAAGAAGATCTATCTGCTCGAGCCCGTCTAGGATTGAGCCCCCGAGGGCCCGAGCATGTCGTTTCCCTTCATCTCGCTTTCCAGCCGGGGGTTCGCCTATTCATCCTGCCCAGGGCCCAGGGCCGGGTCCGAAGTTGCGTCCATGGTGTGAGGAATCGGATACCCCTACCGACCCGATTAAAAGGTCAGAACACTAAGCTGATGAGAACCAGCTTAGTGCGGGATATATAGGTACAACCGTACAGTGCAACGCTCAGAGCTCGCTGAGCCGTCAATGGAACGATGTGCGAATTCGGATGAGCCCGACATGAGATCGTGGATCATATCATATGACGGGTATATGCCTACTGCGGACTCCGGAGCATTTGCTCTTCATGTACGGAGTACTTCTTTCTTTACTCTTTTGTGCATTATGCTTGCATTGCCATTTTGTAATCTGTACTCCGTATCGCTTTCCAAAGATCGCCATGCCCATGGCCCATCGGCGTGATTCGTGAATAAGGGCGACGGAACCGCCCTCAGATGTGTGCCGATACTCCGTAGATTCGGATAGAACAGTCGCTAATTCGTGGCATTACCCGTGCTAGGGGTCGTTTAGTCGAGTAGGTACTCCGTACATGGTACTTCTGCGGAGTCCGTACACAAATCTCACAAACCTTGCAATGCACAGCATAATACACGCCTTATAGTCAGGTGAGCAGTCCAATCATTTGAAGTTGTGAGAGGCGTTGGTTGTAACTTGTAACGTTGTAACGATGGGAGAGAATCTGCTCAGCCTCACAGTGGGTCCAGGGGCAACAGAGCGTATTGTCATTGGTCAGTGGCACCCGCTGGTGGTTGGCTTCCATCTTCTACATACTCCGTCCTAAACCCAGCAACACATACTCCGTACCCGAGGAAGCCTCCTGACGGCAAAGGAAGACTCGAATTTACGTTGTATCACGGATGCACAGTACTCCGTATTGACAAAGCAAACGCAGACTACCAAATGCCGTGAAGAAAATTGAAATGGCATTATGAGCAGAAGTCTGCTGTCTGTTTGTAGTTGCATAAGCGGCAGTGTTTCGATATTGGTGGGCTTTCGGTAGGCAGGACGAGTCGAAGCTCACGATATGCATTTTGCGTAGGTACGGAGTACATATATGTATTGATAAAGGCACGAATCTGGTTACTTCCAGTGATTTAGCGCCAAACTTGTCATGACTCATCTACACCTCAGCCCCCGCTATTGAGCTCGAATACTTCGACTTCATAGACCTAGCATCAGAGGCGACGTCCAAACGCCATGCTCTGTCAGTACCAAGCCGTCTTGCAGGACTGAGAAACCCTCTGAGCTCTCGTCTTACGCAACGATCAGTCAGGTTGAGCAGACTGGATATCGTCACGACACGCGCGACACGCGATCCGCGCGAGTGACGACGTACACACCGACACGATGATAAACGAAACTTGGCCTACGGAGTACTCCATATTCGTATGTCCCTTTGCATGCTAACTCTGTCGACGGGAGCTACTCCGGTGGCATCGTTGGCCTAATGCTACCACTCGCTATCTTACAAGCTGCTATAGCCTATGACCTGTCGGACTCCGGAGGCTGCAGGCATGAGGCATAATGTGCATGTATGATGCAACGTGTTCATAATCAACGCTACAGAGTATGTATGTACCAGAGCGCGGTATTTGAAAGCGGGCGCTTCTTCCCAATGACAAAAGCAAGACATGATCATCACTGAAACGAAGCACCTCTAGCACCCAACGCAGCCGGCCACCGCCATTTCGCAATTTGCTTGACGCTTCGCACGACGCACGGGCTCATAACCCTTGACCTCTTTTCACATCATCTGCATCTCATCATTCAGATTGAGGAAACAAGCCACCTTTGGCCGACCGGTTCCCCGAAGCCCCCCTCATCCCCTTGCCGCGCGGCACGCCACGACCTCTGACCAGTCACCACAGTCATGTCTGCACCTGAAGCGATCTCAGTCGGGCCTGTCTCGCAACTTTCGACTGTCGACAGGGAATGTGATCACTGATAGGGTGTTTGACTGTGGGGGAACATGTTCTTCGAACAAGCGGTGGCTCGAGATCCCCGCGTCCTCTTGTCCCTCTTTACTCGGCCTCATGGCCCACGAGTCCACGACCTTAGACCTATGCAGCACGCTACAACATGGGACCGCATTATTAGTCCACCTGAAGCCTGCCACTCAGGATGGCTGTTCCGAGAAGAAAGCGACATGGCGTTGTTTCTGAGCTTGAAAAAAGGGCCAGAACCTGAAGAGGCGGATCGGGACCTCTTGGACTTCCTGGAGGCTGGACCTGAAGCTAAGCCGTGCAAGACACCCCCTCGAGGCTCGCTGGGAAGTGGACGTCTTGCCATCTCCGTGCATAGAATGTATCCCGCGCTCCCTTCCTGCTCACTCGTGACTCGTGAGTCGTTGTCGCTTGATTCTGGCTGCCAACGTCCGTGTCGTATCATCTCGACGATTCTAACAGTCTGCTACTGTCAAACTAATCTAGGTATTTGCTCATCTGATTAGGTACAGATAAAGGATACTCTACATGTGGTCACTGAGTGCTGCTCTTGGAGTGCGGAGCTTCAGGGCTCGGGCTGGAGGCCTGTACTCCGTAAAGCTGTGCATATCACTAGGTCCTCCTCTTCTTGCAAGTTGCTACTCCGCATGTAGCTGGGTTTACGTGAGAAAATAACAATAGAACACGAGAGACAGTCAAAGAGGGACCGTGTTGTTTGAGGGCATGCTGCCGCCTGCGTTTCCATACATAATGGAGCATCTGCATGCAGCATGGCTTTGCATATCCGACGAATGTTGGCACTTGCCATTCATAGTGGGCAAGTCTCCGTCTCTCCTCCCTTGACCTTCTTCCCGCATGGTACTTTTCCATACACACAAGAATGCAGCGCGTATGCATACATGGTATTCGGGGACGTGCACTCGACGTTGTCTCAGCCCGTAGCCGAGCCGCTGACATGTTGTCAGTTGACTGCAGCCCTTTGCATCCTCGCATACTCCATATGTATTATCTGTGGCCTATGCCAATAGTAAATCGGGCTTGACGCTCTCCAGGTCTCATACTATCTACCCATCGTTCGTATCTTCCTGAACAGAGACAAGGTGATTTGGCATGTCTTGACCCCTCCGGCATTCTCATGCTGTTCTTACAAAGGATCCTACTTTCTAGCTTAACGTCATATTTCACAGTCGACATGTGAATCCATAAAACATAGATAAGCCCGGTTTTCCTCTCGATAGAACCGCTGGTGATTTTATTGAAGCTCTCTTCTGGCTCGGTCTTGATTCAAACGTACTACCTAACTTACCATCAAACGACGAAGCGACGAAGCCATAAGAAGACGGCACATTCATCTTAAAGCTGGGTCTCACAAACATCGCGGCACTTGCCCTTTCGGTTGCATTAAGACTCCTTGTGATGCCTGTTCCGTTGCGGCTCCGACGGTTGCAACTTGCGCTGTACCTATATATCCCCGCTAAGCCGGTTCCTACCAGCTAAGTGTTCTGACCTTTTGGTCGGGTCGGTAGGGATATGATTCCTCACAGAAACCACAGCCATGAGTCCATGACCCTTTGTCGCCCGTTAGGCGCTATGCCCCACAGTGTGAGTGCCACTTATGCACATGCATTGCATTGGTCCTGCCTTAGTCAGCAGATTTTACGTTCAATAAATGTGAGCCTGAGGACGAGATATTCCGATGTCACATCGTCTCTCCTTTTATTGAACGTCTTCGTTAGCCGACTAGCCGCTTCATTTCCCGATGCTACAGGAAGAATGAGCTCTGTCCCTCTAGATAGACCGGTCGCTTAGCTCCTTTTATATCTGGTATAAAAGGGGTGATCTATTCCGTAGAGACAGAATAGATCAACCATCTTCCTGAGCATCACTTTTGTCACACCTTTGGTTACATAGTCGTATGCATCAACTCTTACTTTTCCTTCTTTGATTGCCGTGGGACCTGACGTTCCTAATAATCGGGCTTGAGGACCCAATCATGGCATCGCTGCTGACAGTCATCGGCGAGAGATGAATTCCAGCCGTCACGATAACTGGTGAGGCATAACAAGACTGGGGACCAGTTTTCGTCCTGAGATGCTCAGGCTTCTGGTCCGGATAGAGTGTCCAAAAATCATCTGAGTTGCGCCCAGGCCGTCCTGGCTTGATCACACAACCGCAATCCAACGTCACATCCTGTGATGTGGTATTCTTCTCAGCTGCGTTCGGTTTCTCGGGTGAGTTTGCCTTGCTCTTGATGTTGAAGGTCAACTTTTACTCCTTCTCCGGTATAGTCATAATTCGCTTCGCACGTCAAGACTCAAGTACGTGAGTACAAACTCCTTGATCAGGAGATTCCGAGATCTTTGGATGGAAAGCCCTTTTGATCTTCCAAGAGGCTGTGGACCTCAGGCATGGAATCTTCCACGGTCTTGATGGGTTGAGATATCCAGACGACCTCCACCATGGTCACGATCTCGTTTATGCGACTCCAAAAGTCTCGTAGAGGTCTCGACTCTCGAGTGGTTGCAAAATTCGACAAACAAGAGGTCGAGAATTATTGAAGCAGCTCGATGACAACCAAGTCAGCTTCAAAACCGCGATCGTTCTTGATGAGTGTCATCATTCTGGTTACCGGCATTTCCGCGAGCCAAAGAAACATAAATAGGCCTGGCTTTCCTCGATAGAACCGCTGGTGATTTTTTTGAAGCTCTTCTGACTCCGTCTTGAATCTTGATTCAAAAGTGTTAACACACCTGACTTACCATCAAACGACGAAGCGAAGAAGCCATAAGAAGACGGCACATTCTTAAAGTTGGGTCTCACAAACATCGCGGCACTTGCCTTTCGGTTGCATTAAGACTCCTTGTGATGCCTACCCCGTTGCGGGCCGCGGCTCTGACCGTTGCAACTTGCGTTGTAACTTGTGCCTATATATCCCCGCTAAGTCGGTACCTACCAGCTAAGTGTTACCTTTTGGTCGGGTCGGTAGGGATATCCGATCCTCACGCTCCTCACTGCGCAGTTGAAAACTTGAAATGGCAACGTTTCCCGAAGGTGAGTGCAGATCCTCGTCGCTCGAGGTTCAAACCAGTCCCGACTCAACCTCAAGCTAGTGAAATCATTGGAACAACATACGCGACGCAAACTGTTTGAGTTGTGTCATTCGTCAAGTTGGCACTACATAGTAACAAGAGAGCTGAACATAGTAACAAGAGAGCTAAACATAGTAACAAGAGAGCTAAACATAGTAACAATATAGCTAACAATTCATCAGATGTAGGATACTTCGAGTAATACAAGCTTAACCGTTTTATTTCAGATACCGACTCCACAAAACCAGCCTGGTGACCAGAAGGGCCCGACTACCTATCATGGGGCAATCGCCGGCGGTCCGACCAATTATGTTTGGTCGGGCGAAAGTGAACGTTTGTCTCGCAAACCTTCATTCCATCATTGGATGGAAAAAAGGTTGATTTCGTGCATTGGATTCGGAATTTACAATCTTGGGATTCGAAGGGTCACGTCAGAATGACAATGCTTTCCTAACTCGTCATAATCGTTGTGTTTGGCTGAGGTATCGCCCCGAAGCTCCGCAGATGAACTGGAGGATAAACGTTTGCGAGATAAACGTTCACTTCCGCTTGACCCAACATAATTGGTTGGATCGCCGGCGTTTGCTCCACGGCATGTAGTCGGACCCTTCTGGTACCAGGCATGGTTTTGTGGAGTTTGTATCTGTGCAACAGCACGGTTGAGCTTGTATTGCTCGAAGTATCTTACATCTGATGAAGTGTTAGCTATCTTATAAATATGTAGTGCCAACTTGACGAATGACACAACTCAAACAATGTGCGTTGCGTATGCTGTTCGAATGATTTCAATAGCTTGAGGTTGAGTCGGGACTGCTTTGAACCTCGAGCGACGAGGATCTGCACTCACCTTCCGGAAACGTTGCCAATTCAAGTTTTCAACTGCGCAGTGAGGAGCGTGAGGATCGGATATCCCTACTGACCCGACCAAAAGGTGAGACCACTTAGCTGATAGGTACCGACTTAGCGGGGATATATAGGCACAACGCAAATTGCAACGGTCAGAGCCGCAACGGAGTAGGCATCACAAGGAGTCTTAATGTAACCGAAAGGGTAAGTGCCGCGATGTTTGTGAGACCCAGCTTTAAGAAGAATGTGCCGTCTTCTTATGGCTTCGTCGCTCCGTCGTTTGATGGTAAGTTAGGGAGTACGTTTGAATCAAGACCGAGTCAGAAGAGAGCTTCAATAAAATCACCAGCGGTTCTATCGAGAGGAAAACCGGGCTTATCTATGTTTTTTGGATTCACATGTCGACTGTGAAACACGACGTTAAGTCTATAAAGAAGGATCCTTTGTAAGAACAGCATGAGAATGCATGTTGGACACACGGAGGGGTCACGACATGCCAAATCAACTGCCCCTGTTCAGGAAGATACGAACGATGGGTAGGTAGTATGAGACCTGGAGAGCGTCAAGCCCGATTTACTATTGGCATAGGCCACAGATAATACATATGGAGTATGCGAGGATGCAAAGGGCTGCAGTCAACTGACAACATGTCAGCGGCTCGGCTACGGGCTGAGACAACGTCGAGTGCACGTCCCCGAATACCATACCATGTACATACATACCTATATGCATACACACTTCACGCGCTTTCATTCTTGCATTTGTGTGCAGTTCCCCATTCGACAGCGACAGGATAAATATCATGCTGTCATCACCTCTGTTAATGGCAGACTCTTTCTTTTCGGGTTCAAAGGAAGCTTATCCTAGCGAGAATCCTGACAGCAACGTCGTTGAACGTATCTGTCTTCTTCTCTGCCTTGCTCACGTACTTCACAATATAGTTGACGACTGCCACACCCGAGGTACACGGCGAGATGTCCGTATGTTTTCGTAAAGTAGCTGCCAAATTGTAGAATAGCTGTCGAACAGTAGCTATTGAATTGGTTTTCGAAGTTTGCAGATACCATGGGTCATGAGCGTTGATATTTGTGTTTGTTGTATTGTCATGGTTATCTCCGTCGAAATGAGGGGATTCGGGTACTTCTGGAGTAACGTATCAGGCCAGAAAGTGAATCGAATTGTCGGGAAACAAACTGAAGTTGTGTAGTCTGCTCGCAGCAGAGTGGCCTGTCGCACAGGGCTTTCGATGGTGCCTACGCGCGGTAGGGCTTGTCGCTTTTG